>CAUYON010147694.1:0-26169 GCA_963573935.1 Arctocebus calabarensis | reverse complement strand
ACAAATGTGATCAGTGTGACCTGGTTTCTTGTACCCTTAATGAATCCCCCAACAATAAAAAATATATATATATTTTGATCATGTAGTCCTTTCTCACCCACAACATATTAAAGGGGTCAAAGGAAGATTGCTTACCATATTTCTCCCAACTCTCACAGTGAGGGAAATTGGCAATTCTCTCATGTCTTTCTAATAATGTTCCAAAGCCTTAGCTCTTCTATTAAGAGATAGACTTATTATAGCAAGAATAATTATTTCTGTGGATATGGGACAGGATCCTCTGCCTTCCTGGATTAAACACAGATGTTAATTCTAAAGTATAGGCCATGGAAGGTCAGGTGAAAGGAACGATCATGTGCTCAACCTGTTCATATCATATTAGATTTAAAGTTCTTGTTTTTTACCTCTTTCAACAGTTAAAAAAATCAGAACTTAAGAACTTGACTCATCACACTTGAATCAGACCCTAACACAGTGGTTCTCAACCTGTGGGTACCACCCCTTTGGAGGTTAAAAGACCCTTTCACAGGGGTTGCCTAAGACCATCTGGCATATCAGGTATTTACATTACGATTCATAACACTAGCAAAATTACAGTTATGAAGTAGTGACAAAAATAGTTTTATGGTCCTGACATCACATAGTGGATAGTCGGCCTCTGGAATCCATTGAAAGTAGAAGCAGCAGCTACAGTGTAAGCACCCATATTTTCAAAGAGCATCCAGTTGCCCACATGCATTTCTGGCAGGTCACAGCGCTCAACTATCCGGTCAAGGCCATCACATGTTGGTCTCCATATGCTGGATGAATAATACTTCTCATCTAGTTTAGGTCTCTTTTGTAGAAGAGGCTTTACGTGAGCATCATCATAAAGGATGCAATTAAATGATCCATATACTCCATCATTCACGTAATACATAAAGGTTTGTTCACTGGACTCATCATCAGAGCCTATCTGTTGCGATGGGGTCACACTTATCTGTGTTCCTATGGAAACTATTTGAATATTTGTTTTATATGGATTTTTATTCACTTTTCAGACATGCTATGAAAGAGCGCCCCTCAGCTGCTCAGCAAGCATTTGTAGCTTGTACAGTGGCAGAATGGGCCAAAAGCTTAGTGTTGTGACCTGTTTTAAGAATAAAGTATCTTGAAATAATTAGGCAGTATCTTGGAATTTTTATAGTGTGTCCATTCCAAAAACTCACAACTCCTATCTAGATCTATTGCTGTGGAGTGTCACAGAGAACAGTGGATGTCGCTTACTTGGGTAGCAGGGAAAGGATAGATGAGACCAAGGTTTCCATCTGCCCAGCTCACCTGTGTCCACCAAGTTAGCTCTGAACGTAGGGTGCTTAGAGCCCCTGGCTGCAGAATGCTGTCATGCCTGACTGGCCCTACCTGTCATGGCCAATGTCATGGGGGACCATTTGAGTCTTGCCTGCAAAGACTGTAGTTGTTCCTCTGCCCACCCTGACTTTAGTCCTATAAGTTGCAGTCGCAAGTCGGGAACTTCTAACGGTCACACTCTAATAAATTCAACAACAGCAATTACTCGCGTTGTATATCTTTACCTTCTTGTCTGACCTTAACTACTGGCCTTTTATTCAAATTGGACCCTATTCCTCCCCCAAAGTGTGGCAGGCTTTTATACTATTTAACCCCCTAAGTGAAAGTTTTGAACCCTTGCTGTAAGAGCCATATGCTACCCTAGAAACCAGCCAGTGTGGGCATCCTGGAGTGTCTCACCAGGCTCATCAGCGATCGTGAGAAGGCAGCAAGGACTGCAGACAGGGGTACTCTGGCTCCTCTTCCCAGTGGTAAAATGTGAAGCTGCTGAAATTAAGCCTGCCAGCTGATGCCACCAGCATATTTAAAGTTGAAAAGAATGACTTCTTCATTTCTCAAAAGCACCACCTTCCCCTGGGCTCCATACAGTGAGTGAGGTGAGTGCCTTGCCTGGGGCTGCTCAACTAGACTAAAGCTTGGCTTACCAGGACTTGTCTCCAAGCACCCAGGGATGGCTTGACTCGCCAAAACATAAATGAGAATTTTTTTTTTTTGAGACAGAGTCTCACTTTAATCCTCGTAGAGTGCTGTGACATCACAGCTCACAGCAACCTCCAGCTCTTGGACTTAGGCGATTCTCTTGCCTCAGACAAAATTTTTTTTTTTTTTTGTAGAGACAGAGTCTCACTTTATCACCCTGGGTAGAGTGCTGTGGCGTCACACTGCTCACAGCAACCTCCAGGTCTTGGGCTTAAGTGATTCTCTTGCCTCAGCCTCCCTAGTAACTGGGACCACAGGCGCCCGCCACAGCGCCCGGCTGTTTTTTTGATTTGCAGTTTGGCCGAGGCCAGGCTTGAACCCGCCACCTTCAGTATATGGGGCCGGCGCCCTACTCGTTGAGCCACAGGAACCGCCTGCCTCAGACAAAATTACAATACACGTGGAAAGGGCTCCATTCTCTTATTAAAAGAAATCCAATAAACCAATATATGAACAATATAATAGAAAGTGGGCAGGACTTAAACACATGGTTCATAGTAAATACTACTTTTTGAACATGATAAAAATTTTAACTTCAAAAGAAATACATATTAAAACTAAGACTGTGGCTCAACAGGCTAAGGCAACAGCCACGTACGCTTGAGCTGGTGGGTTCGAATCCAGCTCGGGCCCGCCAAACAACAATGACGGCTGTGACCAAAAAATGGCCGGGTGTTGTGGCGGGCGCCTATAGTCCTAGCTACTTGGGAGGCAGAGGCAGGAGACTCCCTTGAGCCCAGGAATTAGAGGTTGCTGTGAGCTGTGATGCTACAGCACTCTCCAGGGTGACAGCTTGTGGTTCTGTGTCAAAAAAAAAAAACTAAGACTGTTTCTTGTCTATCAGATTGACAAAGACAAAAAGTTTCCTCAGTTCCCTGTGTGAGGAGACATGGTTCCACACTACAGGCAGGAAAGCAAGTAATAGGAACAGTGTCTTTGGAGGGACCTTAGCAGTATCAGTAATTAACATTATTTTTATTTTTTTTTTTAGAGACAGTATCACTTTATTGCCCTTGGTAGATTGCCATGGCGTCCAACTCACAGCAACTTCCAACTCCCGGGCTTAGGTGATTGTCTTGCCTCAGCCTCCTGAGTAGCTGGGACTACAGGTGCCTGTCACAATACCTGGCTATTTTTTTGTTGCAGTTTGGCTGAGGTCGGGTTCGAACCCACCACCCTCAGTATATGGGGCTGGCGCCCTACCCACTGAGCCACAGGCGCCGCCCAAAGTCACAGTTTTCAAGAACCCATCTATGACTCTAAGTGAGGAGTTTCTATACGTACAGCACCCCAGAAAAGTAGAACTAATTTATGACAGGAAATTGATAACTGCATGATAGCCTCATTTCACCTCCTCTTTAGTAACCTCAGCTGTTGTTAGACTGTTTTTTGTTATTTTTTTTTCCCCCAGCAGCCCTCTTTTGAATCATGCCAAATGTGTGTCCACCAAAATGCATATGGGCTCAGGTAGAACAGGCCTCAGGCAAAGCCATTCTTGAGAAAGCTCATGCGGAAAGGCTGAGTTGGAGTCTTGGCTACGATAGCCTTTGTTCTAGAAACCCTTGGTGTGCTGGCTAGGGATATCTGGGCACTGAGGGAGCAGCTGCTGGAGTCTTTGGTGCTGACCTCAGCCAGCTTGTATTTTAAGAACCAGGCCCCAGGAAGGGCCTTACCCTTGCTGAAATCCTTGGGTCTTATAGAGTAGCCAGGCCTGGAGCTACATTGGCCTGTTTCTCTTACATTTTAACTCTTGTCAGGCTTTCAGGTTCTCTTCCCTTGAGAGTCCATCCTTGACATGCTCATGAAATGGGAAGGGCTGTATTATGGCTCTGCCAAACCCCAGCAGCCTCTGCCCCCATATTTCCTTCCCCAAGAGTGACACCCCACATAAGTACAACTGCATTCATCTGCTTATGAATAAGTATCAACAAGACATGAGGTATGTGATAGAAGATTAAAATACACTGAGGGATGTAGCACTTTGGATCACATCTTGGAAAGCGTTAACAAGGCACATTAAATGTTCCCCTTTCAAAGGAGCAAGAAAGAAAAGTGTTTTTTCTTTGTTAGGGGCCTTGGGCTCTCAGATCTCATCAGAGCCGCCAGGAGTTTAAACCTCCAGTTTAAAGGTATTTAAACTGACCTTTTGCTTCCTAGGGGAAGGCCCTGAGTTGGTTTTGGGGACAGGGCCAACCTGGCCTTACTTGGCAGTGTCTGTGTAGGAAAAGGCTGGCGTTTAACATGAGCTTTCATTTCATGGGAATCCCCAGTGGGTGAGCTGTGCTTGCCTGTCACATCTGGCCTAGGTCAGATGTAGAATTATAGTTAGTTGTGCTTCTTGAAGTAAGGTGCAAATAATAAAAAATACAATTCAAATAAGCACTAGAAAAATGAAGTGGGCTTCAGGGATTGATTAGATTCAGGAGACTGAAGTAGTGACAAGATTTGGTCTCTCTACAGTATGGCAGCCCCATAGCTCCAGGCTTGCACACAGTCCCAGTGGAAAAAAGGAACATTTCCCAAGATGCCTGAACAAAGAAGTCCCAGGGTTAGTTGACTGCCCTTCCCTGAGCCAATGTGATGACCTCCTAGACCAGGGAGAAACAGTTGTAGCCAACACTCCAGGGTCTATGTGGCAGGGCTGTTCACCAGAGGAGAACTACAAATAGCTACTACAGAGGGGGGCCCTTGAGGCCAAAGTACCCTAGCCCACAGATGGACAGGAGAGCCAGTCTTTGTTAAGGACAGGTTTGGAGGCAGATTCCCCCACCACAGGTGTCAGGGAAAGCTGTGTTTGGACTTCCCCCTGCCCCAGGCACGTCCTGCCTGGCAATGGAGAATAGTAAATCCCTAGACTGTTTCCCGCAGCCCTGTGCAGCTTCCCAGGAATCTCATCAGTACTTCCTGGGAAGGGCAGCTTCTTGCCAAGCACTGAGTGAGCTGCTTGAAGGTGTGGGGAGGCCAAAGGAAAGGTTTTCATAAGTACCATGGGAATATGCATTTCCCACCCTGCCTCAGTTTCTTTCATCCAGTCTCAGCTGAACAGTCCTGAATATCACTTAAATTCAAGTTGCTTCTAAGTAACTAAATATGGTGGTAAAAGAGTGGCGCCAGGGAAGCTGAGGGTTTAGAACACATTCTCTGCCAGGGTTCGAATTTGGGCAAGTTACTTAAACTCTGTGCCCCAAGTAAAGTGGAAATAATAAAAGTACCTCTCATACTATGAAAATTAAATGAGTTTTTGTACAACATAGAGGTATACATCTAAAGTACTTTTCACAGTGTCTGGCTCCTGGTTGGTACTCTGGACAGATAAACTATTTTACTAAGTTGATTGTGGTCCCTGCCTCTGGTAATTTGTAGAAAACCCATATACTGTCTTGCTGCTTTTTAGCTAGAAAAGTGCCTCCCTTTGGGGAAGACTTTTAAATGAGGTTTTTCTTAGCAAAGCAAAATTAGTACTTTCAATGAAAATAATGAAGATGCCATCTTGCAATTGAAAAAACTTTATTTTTTTTTAATAGTCCTTGTACTTTTTTTTTTTTTTTTTACAAAACTATCCTTTTTTTGCAGTTTTTGGCTGGGGCCAGGTTTGAATCCCACCACCTCCAGTATATGGGGCCGGCGCCCTATTCCTTTGAGCCACAGGTGCCGCCCACAAAACTGTCTTTTAGAATGGTTTTAAGTTTCCAGAAAAATTAAGTACACCATGCCACCTCACCCCCCAGCTCATACACAGTTTATCGCACTATTAACAACTTGGATTACTTATACATTTGTTACAGATGTTGAATCAATATTGATTCATTATTATTAAGTAAAGTTCCTGTTTTAATTAGAGTTCAGTCTGTGTACTTCCCAGTTCTTTGGGTGTGACAAATACATCATGACCTGTGTCCGCCCTATAGAATCTTACAGAATAGCCTTGCTGCCCTAAAAATGCCCTGAATTCTACCTATTTATCCCTCTCCCACCCAAACCCCTGGCAATACATTAAATAAATTGGAATGATACAGTAGCTTTTAAACACACTTGCTTCTTCACTTAGCAATGTGCATTTAGGACTCCTCGATGTCTTTTCATATCAATTTGGTTTCTTTACAAAAAAGGAATTTGAAATATTCTAAAAGTTCAGTGGGTAAGAAATACCAGTGTTTACCTACCTTTCAGAGGGAAAAAGTGCTGACAGATTTTGCCATCTTGACTTCAGGGTTCCCTTTTATTCTTGCTTAGAGAGACGTGTGTGGTTAGAATCCTGCTCCCTGCTCAGTCACCTTCTGATGAAGATGAGTAATACTGTTATGAACTTGATGTCCATGTTTAGGGCTTTCCTCCTCTCTGTGTATCCAGAAAGAGCAGTTCTGGGTGATGGGATGTTGAATGTTACATGAATGACATTCTGTAGTGAGGAGGTCTTTTGTCAAAGAAGACCTAAGGAGTACAGAGGTACTTGTCACCCATAGGCTACAGGGGCAAGGTGGCTGGGCAGAGGGACGTAGCCTCAGCCCTGGGCTCTATCACCACTCTCCCAGCCCCCTGAGACCAGTCAGGCTCCTACAGGGCCTGAGAACAAAGCTCCTTTGTGACTTTTGTTTTGAATCGGGCTTGTGACAAAGGGGAGGAGCGATTGAAGTGGGGGAGGATAGAGTGACCAGAGCTCTTATTGATGCTGGGGAAGAAAACAAAATTGTGTCTCTCTTTTGGTGTTGTTGTATTGCCAATCCCTTTCTCCCTCAGCTCTGAGAACAGCAGGATTTCCCAATGGCAGCTTGGGGAAAAGACCCAGTGGCAGCCTGGGGAAAAGACCCACCGCTCCATTTAGAAGCAACGTGTATCAGCCAACCGAGATGGCCGTTGTGCTCAACGGTGGGACTGTAAGTATTAAGATGTGATGTTTTGGCAGGAAGGCTAAGAGCGTTACCGTGTGTGGGAGCAGCTTCATCTGGGACATGCTGCTCTTGCAAAGGCTGCTTCCTCAGCCTGCAAAGACAGCAGCTCAAGGCAACATCCCTTGCAGCTAGAACGCATGCGATGCTTCTGTTTTCTTCTGTTTCTGCCCCCTTTCTCCATGCACGGAAAAATCCACCTATACTTAATTAACCACCTGTAGTTTTCATTTGAAAGAGTCCATATTTCTTGGGGGCTCTTGCACCCATATGCGTTTTTTGGCTTTCTTCTATAGTACCCCAACCAACCATCTCCCTGTGAGGTGACTTTTAGGAAAAGCCCAAAATGATGACCCCTCTAGCAGTTTTTTTGACATCAATTATTTTAAGTCCCTGGGTCTCCCTTCTGTCCTTGTGCCCCAGTTGGTACCCCTGGGGTACTCCCTACTTCCTAAGAGAAATCTTAGGGAATTGAAGCTATTACCATCCCTCAAACATTTGACTATCTGATGCCAAACAGACTTCCAGCAGAATTGTCATTGTTTATGTTTGCCTCCGTGGAACTACATCATTTTGTTTCTCCAGCAATCCAAAGACACAACTGTCATTCCTACATTTAATTTCCAAACATAGCTATGTGTTTCTTTCAGAAATGACGCGTGAGCCACTTTACATGTGTAAATTAGATTTCCATCCTTTATATCATGTGCCAATTCCATAACTCAACCTGAGCATTTTTTTTTTTTTAGTGAGTTAGGGACGGTCTTTGATCTCTAAGGGTAATTTAGGTTTTCCTGGCCTTTTGAATGGTATTCAAGGCATTGGTTTAGAACAGGCTCAAAGATAAATAGAATCCCAGATTTGCATTCTTAAAACCCCCTGCCATCCACTGGGTTGCTTTATTGTCCAGGACCAAGAAACGCCTGACTCACAAGCATTCAGTGTGTGTGTTGTAATAAATATGGTTAGAAAAGGCCTCATCACTCACTTTTAAGCCCTCCTGGTTCCTTCAAGGCCAGCGTGTATAAAAACACCCAGGACTTAGAAAGTGAATGGGCTTCTGGGTAAGGAAACTTATATTTTTTAGGGGTGGATGGTTATAGAAAAGGGGAGGCCTGACCTCCTTAGGAACCCCAGCAGCATAGTACACAGTGTTTGCTTCTTTTCTTGAGAGTTATTGTTCAGCCTATCTAGGTAAAAACACGGCACTTTGTTAATGAATTGGTTTCTAATGTTGACTTTACAAAAGCACAGAATTCTTAGTGTGTTATCCTTATGTGTTATTCCAGATCCCAACTGCTCCGCCAAGTCACACAGGAAGACACCTCTGGTGAAAGACTTTAAGTTCCAGAGAATAAGAATCTCTCTTACCGATTTTATTCCCTGGCTGTGACTTTTCGTGAGGGAGAAATCGGTAACAGTAGCCGAACAAGGCCGCCTCACAGCCAGGAAATTTGGAAATCCCAGCCAAGGGGATTTCATGTAAATGTGAACACTGATGAACTGAAAAGCTAACACCGACTGCCCTCCTCTCCCCTGCCACACACAGACACATAATACCAACGAACCTCAATCCCCGCAAACTAAAGCAAAGCTAATTGCAAATAGTATTAGGCTGCCTCAAATATGTGGCTGGGAAGACTGTTTCATCCTCTGGAGGTAGAACAGAACCAAATCCACAGCTGGTGGGTCAGGCTGGTGTCAGTTGGATATAGGGGAGCCCCCACCTTATGGCCCCTCCCCAGCAAATGCTGGGCATCAGGTGGCCCCTTGGAGATGACCATTTCGTTGAGGACAAATGGGAACTTTTCCACCAGCTTGCAGGTAGTTTGCACATTTCAAAGGGTGTCAGGAAAGTTACAGAGGTTTCCAAGGCAAGGCCCAAATGAATCGTGGGGTGAGCTTTATAGCCAGTAGTGGTGAAAAGACCGTAGCATGTGCCAAAGAAGAAGAGGCTTGCCGGGCACTGAAGTGACCATCACGTTTAGAAAGTGGTGACCAACTGCTGTTCCTTCTGTGGGCCTTTTGCTCTAGCACCTATGGTGAAAAAGTCCTGCACCTCCCTTTGTAGAGCCCTAGACATTCTGGCGTGGGGCCAGATCATCTCACTTCCTGTACTTAGGAGTACCCCCTCCAAACCCTTGCCAATTTTATTCCCATGTTCATTTCAAAAGCTCAGATGGAGCTACCATCTTAAAGCCCCTCTAGGGGGCAGGGTGGAAGGCAGGGACCATAGCAGTTTTTCCTCCATGATGTCCCATGGCAGGGCTTCCAGCGTGCCCTCTGGGATGAGAAATGACATCCTGTCTCCTAGCAACCAGGGACCTCTTGGGTCTTTTCCATGAATATGGTGAAAGTTCCTGGGTAGAACAGATCACACAAGGGTTTTTTGCTGCTTTTGATGGGTGTGTGGGACATTTTTGTCTTGGTTTTCCACAGGTTCCATGAAAATGGCCTTTTTCAGAGCCCATTGTTTCTGTCTTGGTTTCCATCTGTCCTAAGCAAGTCATCCCTTTATTATTTAGCATTTTGAACATCTCGGCCATCAAAAGCCCCATGTTCTCTGCACTGTTTGGCCAGCATAATCACTAGCAGGGATTTAAAGCAAAGAGTTTTAACCTGACGGCATGGAATGTATAAATAAGGGTGGGTCCTTTGCATATACTCTAATCACTACATTGCTTTTTCTATAAGACTACCCGTAAGCCTTTAACCTTTAAAGAAAATGAAAAGGTTAGTGTTTGGGGGTTCGGGGGGGGGACTGACTTCTTCATAAGCCAGCATATTTGAGCTGAGTATGTTTTAATAAACCTTTTGATATTTCTCAAGGCCCTGGTCTCTGCTGTGCCCCCCTACCCTACCCTTGCAAAGCCCTGGGGAAACTAAGGTCAATCTAGCCATCCCTGTGTGACCCTCCTGCAGGTTTCCTTAACAGCTAGTTTATTTCCTTGTGTTACCTACCATGCATGGGCAAGAAAAAGCATGGCCCCAGAATGCACCCCTACTTGACCTTCCAGGAAGCACCCCGCCTCTGCCCAGAGCATGTGCTTGCTTCTAGAGAATCTAATCCCAGTCCTCTGCTCAAGGACCATCATTGGGTGGACTGAGTATTGGAGGATGGGGGGAGGGAAGGACCTAGAACTGGGAGTTGGAATAGGGAAGTTGCATGCAGACTCAGTATTATGAAAAGAAAAATAATCTCCATACACCTTGGTCCAATGCAGTCAAAAAAACAACAGTGTTACACATTCTTGTGCCAGGAGATGGTTGCTCACCCCCGCTCTCTGGAGTCCTTTGGAGCTTTCTGATACCACTCGTGGGATGGAGTGATTCACATGATCGTTTTTCTCTCTAAGTTCTTTGTTGTCCAACCGAGTAAGGTGAGCACAGCAAAACTGGCTGCCAGAGGCAGTGTTTCCCCTCCATAAAAACAGAACCATCTTTGAGCCACTGGAAACTTCACTTAATGAGATCATTTCCCCCCTTTTTAAATCTAATACCTTTTTGCTACTTCTGGGTTTTGTTTTATTGCGACTTTAAGGTTGAGAGTGGGTGAATGCCTTCACAATGAGGGCAGAGGCGAGAGTGAGGGAAGAAGGGAGAGGGCAGCTCTTTGACTTCACCTGAAAAGTACCAAGAAGCATCTTTGCCAAGAGACTGGCAGCTGGCTGCCCACGTGGAGCGAAGTTTAAAATTAAATGGCACCTCTGTTTAAGATCTGTTTATGTAAACAAGACTTGTTTGGGGAAAACAACCTGGAAGGAGAGCATCTCTGATCAAAATCCCTCATTGTAAGCACAAATCGCTCCATGTCTGGTTATTAAAATCGCTTTGGGACTTTAACAGCCACTCTTGTCCCCCTTTTTAATAGAAAGTTGTCGTTCCATCCTCGGTTTCTCCACTGGAGATGGAGGGTGGGGGGAAAAGGGAATCAGATCTGACAATTTACAAACTGGGAATTTGTGTGCGTCTCAAGGGTTTCCAGGGTTGAAGATCCAGTCGCTGGAAGCTGGGTTTCTAGTGATTTTCTTTTTAGCACAGATGCCGTCAGGGTCCATCCAACAGGCGTGAAGTAGGTGTGGTGTTCTTGGGTGGCCAAGGCTGAGTTGACCTTCTCAGGCTGAACCCCAAACTGAAAGGGAGCGTTGTGGCTTTTGTAATACAATTATGCAGTAATTCTACCAGCTTACAGGAGTTCTCAGCAGGTGCTTTTTATTAATTAATGAAGAGCTATGGCTCATTTTTGATAGATAATATATTTATTAAATGCATTAATGTGTGTTTTATAATGTACCTTTATCTTCTCCTGGCTGACTGTTGCATACTTATTTAAAAAAATCATTAAAGACATTTCAAGACAATCAATGTATACCATAAATGACTATATAAATATTACAAATTTAAAAGGTTGTAAAGCATGGGCAGATAGGTTTTATTTTCAAAATGCTGTTCTTAACACAAAAATAAAAGCTTTACTATTTACTTAAGTTGTGTAGCTTGTCAAAACAACTCAGTACAACTATTAGGCTTTTAGATGTGCCCAAGGCTGAATCTGTGGCAATTTGAATGAGAGAATCTTAGTTAATGGCAAACCACAGAACAAATGAGGGTAATAAGTTAATTTACCGTTCAAAGTGGGAATTTTTTATACTTTGGGCCTAGACAACAAAACTTTGTTACTGTCGTCTGGGTTATATGTCTCATCTTATTGGGCTTGCAATGAAAGTCCAGGTCTGGGGTCCTTTGGAAATGATCATAAGCAATAATGTCTTTTTTATAAAAAGAATAGTCACCAGATAAACGTAAAACCCCAATTCAGAGGTTTGGGACTTAAAATGAGACTATTGATCTTTGCAAAAGCAGTCCAAAGTAGGAAAACTGGTAAGAAGAGCACTTCAGCATCTCCTGGGACTATCATCATTATACGTTTTAATAGCAGGTGATATAGACTCCTGAAGCACTGAAAAAATATCTGGATATAAGAATAAAATTAGGGGATAATGCAGAAAGTTAAGACTGGTATTTTTCTTTTATAAACTATTGGCACTAAACCATGTTTGCAACACATGCTATCTGTGTGGAAAAGATTCTATTTTCACCTGTACCAAGTCTTGTCATTAACGAAATGTAGACATTTTCCTTGATCAAGGTAAGTTGTGCTCCGACAGGAAAAGATACCAACTGTGGTTAAGGTGCTGGAATCTTGGCTGCAGGCACCTCATAATCATCCTCCATTTTGCATTTCACTACAAAGAAATGAAAGAGAAAGTCAAGATCAATTTACATATGTAGACAGAGGTGTCATTTGGAAACTGGAAACTGATGTGTGGACAATGTCAGTTGCACCAAAACCCACTGAGCACTTGTTCTAACCTCACAGATCCACCAGGAAGAACAAGGGGCCACTGTGCTCTAAGGGCAGAACCTGAACTTTCAAAACTGCTTCCTGGAAATTCTTAATTCCGTTCAGAAGAAGGTCAAAAATGTGCTTTATAGGTTGGGATACTGAAGGAAGGAAGTTTTACTAAAGATGATGACAGATTCCAGGCTTCCCACTCAACTCAATTTGTCAACACAAACCCTGTTTCCCTCCACAAACTCAGAATGAAAAACAGGTTATCACTAGGGTCAATTGCAAGGTCAGAGAGAATCTTTTTTTCTTGTATATAGACTGGACAAGAATGTGACACCACTGATTTCCTGGGTCTGTCGAACAGGAATGTTAGCTGGGCACATAGTATGGCAGTGTTTGTAAGGGAAAATAATCCCTATGTGTAAAAGCCCCTCCCAAAATAAATATAGAAACTCAGTCCCCTGGGTCTGTGTGTGGGGAGGTCTTTTGGAAAGACCTTCCCTTTTTTATTTAATACAGCTTTCCTTCTAGTGTCCCAAAGTCTTGTCCTGTATGTTAATGCCAGAAAGGTTATTTGAGCTGGTTGTAGGCTCTGACTTGTGTAAAGCACTGTTCTCGTAGAAAGGGTGTCTGGAGTTGTTACTGGGTAGGATTGGGGTTTCAGTCAAACCTGCCGCCAGTCCTGATCTCCCTGCAGCAAAGGGCATACACTAGCCAGATGTCAGCACAGAGGTGAGTGTGTATGCTGTCCTGTGCAATGCCATTATTTCCTGATGGAAGTGGGATGAATGCCTTCAGTGCCACAAACCAGCCTGACAGTTTTCAATCTGAGGGTACACAAAGACTTTACGAGGGTTCTTGGTCTGGGTTCATTCAAAGGAAATCCATTTTCAGCTCTTCAGCTTCCAGGCATGGACTTGTTCTGTCTTGGCCCAGCAGGTAGACAATCCCCAAGAGCTGAACAAGAAAGGAATTTAAAATCCTGAGGGTCCCCAGAGTCTATTTTCTATGTTTAATAACTATCAAAATGTGTACTGTATTTAATTTGCTGTTGTGTACTAGTAATCATATTAGTAACTCAAACTAGAAAAATGTTTTTAATCCTTGGGGCTTATGGTCATGGACTTTTTCAAAAAAAGATTTTTCATCTTTTTATATACCTTGTATATACCTTTTTTGTTTTATATAATATGGAAGTGCTATGGACAACAGTGAGGACTCTTGCATCTAGACGCTATTGACAATTGGCTATTGAATTGGAATAGCCAAAGATTCGGCACACCTTGCTAAGAGCTCTGCCACTATCCCACTGATCCATGATGTGCTGGTGATTGTTTAACAGCTGACTGGAAGTTGGGACAATATCCTGATTTGTGGCATTTGCCATTTCCACAGCCTATTGCAAGCCTCCAGCCTGATTGCATAATACAGAGCTGGGAAGAGGTACACACAAGCTGGGCTTCTCTGGATCCTCCGGGAGATACACAGGTGAACTTGGAGAGTATCAGGTGTGAACTTGAGACCTGCAAGAAGGTTTTCTAAGTGTGGTTGGGGGACCTATGCAGCCCCAGGAAATTCTTAACAATGCATGAACCCATTCCAGGTGTATAGAAACTAGAATAGGGTGGAACCCAGCCATCTGCATTTTAACAAGGCCTCCAAGTGATTGTGGTGGATGCTGAAGTTTGAGAACCACTGACTACTGGTTCTCTAGTCTGGCTATGTCTAGGAATCACATGGTCAGCTTCTGAAAACTATTGGTGCCTGAGTGTCTGCCCAGAAAATCTGATGTCATTGGCACGGTCCCAGACATCAGTGTTTAGACAAAGCTCCGGTGTGTTGCTAATGATCTGCCAGAGGTGAGGAACAGACTGGGATTGGAATTACTTTAAAGAAATGTGACTGTGGGCGGCACCTGTGGCTCAGTGAGTAGGGCACTGGCCCCAAGGGTGGTGGGTTCAAACCCAGCCTTGGCCAAACTGCTACCAAAAAAAAAAACAAAACAAAACAGCTGGATGGAATATTATGCAGCCTTAAAGAAAGATGGTGACTTTACCTCCTTCATGTTTACATGGATGGAGCTGGAACACATTCTCCTTAGCAAAGTATCTCAAGAATGGAAGAAAAAGTATCCAATGTATACAGCCCTAATATGAAGCAAATTTGTAGCTTTCATGGGAAGGCTACAACCCAATTATAGCACAAGAAGACAGGGAAAGGGGAAAGGGAGGGAAAAGAAGGGGGATGGTGGGGGGAGAGAGGGTAAAGGGTGGGATCACACTTTAGGTGCATCTTGGAAGGGTCGGGTGAAACCTACTAAATGCAGAATACAAATGTTTTCACACAATGAACGAGAAAATCTCATGAAGGTTATGTTGAACAGGTGGATGAAAGAATTTCAGATTGTATATGAAGCCCGCACACTGTACCCCATGATTGAACTAATGTACACACTGTACCCCATGATTGAGCTATGATTCAATAAAAAAAAAGAAAAAGGAAAATATGAATGCTATGAGTTTCAGATGTACCATGAAATTCTATCAAATGATTTTTAATTATTTATTATTATGTTACAAATGCTTATTGCTTCAATAAAAGTAAGAACTATTTCTCAATTTAAAAAAAATGCAGCATCATTTCATTTTCTCTTCTTTTTTTTTTATTTTTTTTTTTGCAGTTTTTTTTTGTTTGGCCAGGACCAGGTTTTGAACCCTCTGCTTTATGGGGCCAGCACCCTACTCCTTGAGCCACAGGCACTATCCCCCCCCTCCAGCATCCTTTTCTAATTAGAACACTGAAGAGTATAGGCATACATGGCACATTTCTGAAACTGTTCAAAGCTATCTATGACAAACTCACAGCTAATATTTTACTGAATGGAGTAAAACTAAAAGTTATTCCTCTTAGAACTGGAACCAGACA
The DNA here is from genome assembly GCA_963573935.1 of Arctocebus calabarensis. Classification (NCBI taxonomy): domain Eukaryota; kingdom Metazoa; phylum Chordata; class Mammalia; order Primates; family Lorisidae; genus Arctocebus; species Arctocebus calabarensis. The sequence goes on along the minus strand of CAUYON010147694.1, from coordinate 10,956 downwards.
ATGTTGTCCTCTGTCACCATTACTATTCAACGTAGTGTTGGAAGTTCTAGCCAATACAATTAGGCAAGACAAGGAAATGAAGGGCATCCAAATGGGAGCTGAGGAGGTCAAACTTTCCCTCTTTGCTGATGATATGATCTTATATTTAGAGAACCCCAAAGACTCAACTGCAAGACTCCTGGAAGTCATCAAAAAATACAGTAATGTCTCAGTATATAACATCAATGTCCACAAGGCAGTAGCCTTTGTATACACCAATAACATTCAAGATGAGAGGCTAATTAAGGACACAACTCCCTTCACCATAGCTTCAAAGAAAATGAAATACCTAAGAATATACCTAACAAAAGAGGTGAAGGACCTCTATAAAGAAAATTATGAAATCCTAAGAAGGGAAATAGCAGAGGATATTAACAAATGGAAGAATATACCATGCTCGTGGCTGGGAAGAATCAACATTGTTACTATGTCTATACCGCCCAAAGCAATCTACTTATTCAATGCCATCCCTATTAAAATACCAACATCGTACTTTCAAGATTTGGAAAAAAATGATTCAGAGTTTTAGATGGAACCAGAAAAAACCCCACATAGCTAAGGCAGTTCTTAGTAATAAAAATGAAGCTGGGGGCATCACCATACCAGATTTTAGGCTGTACTACAAAGACATAGTGGTCAAGACAGCATGGTACCGGCACAAAAATACAGACATAGACATTTGGAATCGAATAGAAAACGAGGAAATGAAATTAACATCTTACAATCACCTAATCTTTGATAAACCAAACAAGAACATACCTTGGGGGAAAAACTCCCTATTCAATAAATGGTGCTGGGAGAACTGGATATCCACATGTAAAAGACTGAAACTGGACCCACATCTTTCTCTACTTACAAAAATTGATTCAAGATGGATAAAGGACTTAAATTTAAGGCAGGAAATAATAAAAATTGTCAAAGAAAGCATAGGAAAAACACTGGAAGATATTGGCCTGAGAAAGGAATTCATGAAGAAGACTGCCCTGGCAATTGAAACAACAAAGAAAAACACATGGGACTTAATTAAACTGAAAAGCTTCTGTACAGCTAAGGATACAACCAAACCTACACAACGGGAAAGGATATTTGCATATTTTAAATCAGACAAAAGCTTGATAACTAAGATCTATAGAGAACTCAAATTAATCCACATGAAAAAAAGCCAACAATCCCATATATCAATGGACAAGAGACATGAATGGAACCTTCTCTAAAGAAGACAAATGAATGGCTAACAAACATATGAAAAAATGCTCATCATTCCTAATTATTAGAGAAATGCAAATCAAAACCACCTTGAGATGCCATCTAACCCCAGCGAGAATGGCCCACATCACAAAATCTCAAAACTGCAAATGCTGGCATGAATGCAGAGAATGGAACACTTTTACACTGCTGTTGGGACTGCAAACAAACACAATCTTTTTGGAAGGAAGTATAGAGAACCCTCAAAGAACTCAGGCTAGACCTCCCATTTGATCCTGCAATCCCATTACCAGGCATCTACCCAAAAGGCAAAAAATCCTTTTATCATAAGGACACTTGCACTAGACTGTTTATTGCAGCTCAATTTACAATTGCCAAAATGTGGAAACAGCCTAAATGCCCACAAAAGCAGGAATGGATTAACAAACTGTGGTACACTATGGAATACTATTCAACCATTAAAAAAAATGGAGACTTTACATCCTTTGTATTAACCTGGATGGAAGTGGAACACATTATTCTTAGTAAAGCTTCTCAAGAATGGAGAAGCATGAATCCTATGTACCCAATTTTGATATAAAGACAATTAATGACAATTAATGACACAAAGGGGGTGGGGGAAGGGAAGAGCAGAGAGAGAAAGAAGGAGAGAGGGGTGAGGAAAGAAAGAGCAGAGAGAGGGAAGGAGGGAGGGGGGGTGGGGTCTTGGTGTGTGCCACACCTTTGCGGGGCAAGATACTATTGTAAGAGGGTCTTTACCTAACAAATGCAATCACTATAACCTGGTTTCTTGTACCCTCAATGAATCCCCAACAATAAATTAAAAAAATAAATAAATAATAAACAGAATATGAGAGTAAAGGACAAAGATGGATTCTAGCTGATTTTTTACCTTTTAAAAAGAAGTTTCTGTTCTTCTGAACAGAAATGTTATGTTCCCACCAAGCAACTTCTACTTACTTCTAAATGAAGAGAAGAGAATATTATGGTGATTTGCAATGGAGTGAGTGTGGGAGGCTGTATATTTTATCTAGGTATTTTACTGAGTTATGTGCCAACAAACCAGAGTTTATAAGTAAGGAAGGAAAGGTGAATGAGTATTAGGTAGGCTACTAAGAGAGTCTGCCACACACTCACCTAGTGAAATGGAAGCCTTTGCTTGGAAGAACAAAACTTATAGGATAACCCTTGGAGTCAAACAAGACCAGACAAGTGATAAGGTATTTCCTAACCCTACCTCTAAGACTACTTTTGAAAGTTAGAATTATTTTGTTCCTTGTAATTTTCATGCCCAAACTGTTTCCCTATCTCTAGTTTGATAGCTTTTTTTGTCTCAAAGGCCTCTAAACACAGGATTTGTTAATCCTGTAGACTTAGAAGTAAAAGATTCTCTTCTATGGTTCAGATAGCTTCTTGGCTTCAGTGGTCAGCCAGCATTCCTGCTCAGCAGGGGAGTCAGCAGAGTCACTGTAGATTCACAGGAGTCAGAGGTCACCTGGTCCTCCCACTTTTTTTCACTTAGCTCAAATCCACAGGTTTAAATGAAATAAAGTGAAGACCTTTTAGACGGTTGGGAGAAGAAAAAAGGGAGTAAGGGTTCGGTACTCCATGTTTGAGACAAAGCTATTTCTTCCATAATCACAATCTAATTTTGCAGTATATTTCACACATGCCCAGAACAAGAGACTTGACTTAAGCCAAATTCCGTCAGCCTCCCAGTGTCTCCTGCTGACCACGTACGGAAGAGCGTAAATGAAAGCTTTCCTTTTCAGGTCCCCAATTATACACACCTTATAGAACCTCATCTAGAAAGTTATTAGTTCCTCTTCTTTTCTCCTTTATATCATCCAATATATCTAATTTTAATACAGTGAAAGCTCTTAACCTTCTAGAAATTGAGCTTTCAAAAAGTTATTTCCCCCCAATTTCCCTTCAACACATGAATGGATTAAGAAACTGTGCCATAAGTATGTCATCTAATCCTATCTGACCAACAAAAAGTGTTTTTTGTTTTTGAGACAGAGCCTCAAGCCTGTCACCATGGATCCAGTGCTATGGCATCACAGCTCACAGCAACCTCCAATTCCTGGGCTCAAGCAAGTCTCTTGCCTCTGCTTCCCAAGTAGCTGGGACTACAGGCGCCCGCTACAATGCCTAGCCATTTTTTGGTTGCAGCCATCATTGTTTTTTGGCAGGCCTGGGCTGGATTCGAACCCACCAGCTCAGGGGTATATGGATGGTGCCTTAGCCCATTGAGACACAGATGCCGAGCCAGGATGGAGATTTTGCATCCTTTGTTCCAGTGATTTGGAGAACACTCTCCTGAGTAAAGTATCACGAGAATGGAAAGACAGTCATCACATGTTAATTTGAAACACTCAATACTAATTTGAAACTTACAACAACCAACAACAACATGCTCACATGAGAGAAAAACTCAATTCAATCTGAGAAAGGGGTGGGGGAAGTGGGATCGGCAGATTCCTTCCTAGCTAGTGTGTGGCACACTTCCTGTGTGAGGTACATAGTTACGACTTAGACTTTGCCTTACAAATGTAAGCAATGTGGCCTAATTGTAGGTACCCTCATATTAATTGGAAATTGTAAAAAGTTATTTGTTCCCCGTGTTCTGTTATTGCAACCGATATTCATTATTGCCAAGGCATGAAAACTATTCAGTAATATAAAACTATAGTTCTTTAGGAAAAAAACAATACATAAACCTACCTATGTTTTCATTCCAATATTGTTATTATTCCTTTAGGCATATGCAAAGAACATGCTCACTCCTGGCTGTATATTTCATCCTTTCCTTGAGCAATTTCAGTGGTAGAGGACACCAGAAACGAGATAGGCAAAATAAACACCCTATTTGGTTTCCAGAAACAAGATTTGCTTTAATGGTCAGATTGACAATATCTAGTAAACTCAAATATTTTAAATTACTTAACCTCCCAGGTACAGGTCTGGATTTTTAAGAAATTGGCATGACTCACCTAGACACATCTGGGGGTGGGGGTTTGAATAAATAGAGCCTTAGTGACTGTGATATTTTTAACTTTTAATAGAACTCTTTGCTTTCTCCTAGGTAGCATGACAACTTTTATATAACTGAGTCATGATTTCCAGTAGATAAATTGGCAAGAAACAAACATGCATACCCCAAAAGAGAAAATAAAAAGCAAAAAAAAACCACTCAGCACACATTCAGTGTATCTGTTCAATCTTATTAATGATGAAAGAAATGCAAACTTTTAAAAAAGTGACATGATGATTTACCTCCATGTTGAAATGAGGAAAGGGAAAAACAACAGCAATACAGACTGCTGGGCTGGGCACGGTGGGTCATGCTGTAATCCTAGCACTCTGGCAGGCCGAGGTTGCCTGAGCTAGAGGGAGAGCTAGTCTCTAAAAATAGATGGGCATAATCCTAGCATTCTGGGAGGCTGAAGCAGGCGGATTGCCTGAGCTCATGGGTTTGAGACCAGCCTGAGCCAGAGCAAGACCCTATCTCTAAAAATAGCCAGGCTTTGTGGCGGGTGCCTATAGCCCCCACTACTCAGGAGGGTGACGCAAGACAATTGCTTGAGTTTGAGGTTGCTGTGAGCTATGATGCCACAGCACCCTAGCAAGGGTAACCAGGTGAGATTCTGTCTTAAAAAAAAAAAAAAAAGAAAGAAAGAAAAGAAAAGAAAAAAATATGGGCATTGTTGAGAGTCCCTGATCCTCCTGACTGGGAAGTCCAAAGGCTGGGCTTGCTCTGGACAGCTGGATCTGAGGGCTTCCTCTTTTTCTAACTCTGCTTTCCTGTGAATAGGCTTCACTTTAAAGCAGACTGTTCCCAGGTGGTGGCTCCTGGTAGGTCACTTACCTTCTCAAATCCTCTGTTTCTTCATTCTAGAGAAAGGAAGCTATAAGCAACCTTCATGAGTGTCCTGTGAGGAGCCAGTGGGGTCAAGTATATTTAAATGCTTTCAAACTATGACATCTCAGAGGAATTTCTTAGTTGTCCATAGCTCAGTGTCTTGCTTTGAAACATTCTTCCTACTTGGCACCTCTACCGTCTTCTCTGTTTCTGATTAGTAAAATGGGGTAGGTGTTATTGAGCAGGCTTGTCCAGCAATCTGGCACATAGGAAAAAAATGTCATCCTCTTTACTAAGAATGAGAGACAATATTATTATTTTCTAAATAAAAAGTATTCATATAACAAAAACATTTGTATCCCCTTAATATTTTGACATTAAAAACAAAAGCTCTGTTATGTTTTTTTCATTGAGGTCTAGGGCCCTAGGAGCCTGTGGCAGTGTCCTGGGACCACAGTACATGTGTGTGTTGGTGAGGGCCATGACAGTGGACAAGGTTGGGGGGGTGGAACTGCCCCCTTTGATCCCAGAAGCTCTGCTTTTGACTATTTACATCATGATTCTGAACAAGATTTTACATCAAAAAGGAGAACAGTAATATGATTAAAATTGCAGCAACTCTGGCAGTAACGCAGAAGAAACAAGCCATATGCTGATATTAATTGACTAAAAGCTACTGAAGGTGGAAATGAATCAACTAGAGCAAAATTGAACACCACTTGACAACATCTGGAACCCAATATTTCAAAAAAATTTGATCAGTAATAGCCCCAAACTGTACTTGTTTTAGTGGCTTAAGCCTGAGGAGGACCTTCCCCATCTCCCTGGCTCATATCTGGGACTAAGAGGTGGCAATGCCCAGGCTCATCTGACCTTCTGACACCATGTGGTTCACAATGGTTGGCTGCCCCTCCTCGTTCTGGGCAATAAAACATGAGTGGAAGTGATGTGTATTACCTAGCACTGAGGTGGTAGAAAGCTCTCTCTGTACTTCCTATTTCCTGGTGTAGTGAGTCAGACGTCCTAGAGCTTCAGATCAGCAGGAAGATCGTGAGCCTCTCTCTCCCTGAGTTCTGCATGGCTGGTAGGGCAGAGACCCCTGCCTAACCATATGAATGAGGAATAAAGCTTTGTGTTTTTTAAATCATTGATATTTTTGTTAGATAATTGCAAAACTTCATCTCCCTATCCCAATTATCCACTGAAAAGTTCAAACTTAGGACCTGCCCCCTATGACTGTTCTTCACACCTTATTGGCTATTCTACCATCTTGTCACCTCCCCTAACCAAACCTAGATAAGGTGCCCTTGTCTTTTGCTCTCTCTCTTTTCTCTCTTTCCCTTTTTTCCTCCCTCATGTCTTGTGTCTCTCTCTCCTCCTCTCTCTACTTTCTCTCCTCTCCTCTCTTCCCCTGTCTCTCTTCCTCTCTCTCTCTTCTCTCCTCCTTAATGCTGCTCTGCAGCATCCTCCACCAACAAAGACCTTTTGTACAAGCCTTGGTGGTCTGTGAAGTTTCTGCTGGTCTAGTGCCCCCCTTTCATCTGGTGTCAGAAGCAGGGTCTAATTAGGGAATGCTCCTGAGCTCCCTATCTTCTTCTCGGACTCCTAGCACTCACCACATCAGCTTTTGTCCATCTGCCAAGGCACCATAACCAGCACTCATCACCACCTCCTCTGAACTCGGTAAGTACCCCTATGGGAGTAAGTTTTCACTAATTGTGGGCTAGGTTGCTTACATTCCTGGCGATTCACCCATTTCTCAAGGCTTGAGTTCCCAATTCCCATTAACCTTGCATGGCCAAGCTCAGTGCTACCACACCTCACACAAAAATTTTTGGCGCCAGGTCTCAAGCTCTCCTTGGCCCCAAGGGTCTGACACTGTTTTAGGGTTAGTGACTGCTATCCTAAACTGCATCCTTGTTTTCTTGACCACAGAAAATAAGGGGAGACATCTCCCCTTTGTCCTGGTCCTCATGTGATTTTGCTCACGTTTTATTTCCACAATGAATCGCCATGAGTGCAGGCTATTCTATCCCATCTAAGTCCCCCTTAGGGTACTTATTACGCCACCTAGTAAAATTAGGATTAAATGTAAAAAACCAAAAGAATTAATGAAATTCTCTACCCAGGGTTGGCCACTTTACAAGCTAAATAACCAAAGTATCTAGTCTAGCTATAGTTCACTTAATTTTTCTTTAATCCAAAACTTATATAGCTATTGTAAGTGCCTTGGCAAATGCAGCGAGGTCCTCTATGTTCAGAGCTTCTCCTATCTTAAAACCAAGCCTAATTTATGTTTGGGTAATTCCAACATTCTTGTAACAAAGAATTCTTTCTACTCTCTCTCTAGCTAAACAAAACCTATTCAAACCTTCCCGCCATATTTGGCTCCTCCCTCAACCACACAATTGCCTCCACCCTCTGTCCTTCCTACTTCCCCAGCAACCAATCTAAACTCGTCTTCTAACTCCTCCCCTCCAACTGACCCTCAGAGTTCTTCCTGTTGTCTCTCAGTCTACCTCTGGCTACCCCAAGAAACACTTCCAGACCTCTTTATCCCCTTCTTCCTCCAGCTCCTCCATATACTCCTACAGTAAGTCCACTACTCATCCTTCACTTCCCTCCAGTCCCCTCACCCAATCCCATTTCCATTAGTCTCTAAAATTAAAAGAGCCTTCAGCTCCCTCTCACTTCCTAGCCCCAGTCAACGAAATAACTGAAACCAATGATGAAATTTTTGTTTATTCCTTTCCCATGACTGAACTTACACACCTTAAAGTTAGACTAAGTTCCTTTACTTCTAATCCTTCTCATTTTATTCGAAAGTTTCAGTTTATTACTATATCCTCTCAACTTACCTAACATAATGTTTTTATCGTTTTAATTTTACCCTAACCTCTAACGAGTGCAAATGAGTATGGGAGAAGGGGAAAAAGGCAACAGATCAATTTCATATATCAAACAATAAGCATCCTACAGATAACACTGCAATCCCTAACTCCCAACTAAATTATATTATAATAATAATGCAGAAGAAAAGTAAAGACATTTTTATTACCCTCATTCTTTGCAGACTTAGAGCTTCTGCCAAAAAGGCTATCAATTCTGATACATTAAGGAAAGTCATACAAAATAAGTCTAAAAATCCTTCAGCCTTCCCCCAATGCCTTCCTGAGGCTTTTATTAAGTATACTAATTAAAATCCTAAAACAATAAGTGGGAAAAACATTATCATAACTTATCTCTTTAACAAAAGTTACCCTGACATTGAACTTAAACTAAAGCGCTTGGAGCATGGACCCCTGACACCCCAGGCCATAATCTTAAACACAGCCTTTACAGTGTCACTAAGGCCATCATTTCTAACCTGCCTAAGTCGGGAGCCAAAGGCTGCTTCATAACTCAAACACCTGGACCATGTTACAAATGCAGGGAAGAATCCATTGGGTATGATGATACCCTAATCCTAAGCCCCCACCAGGGTGATATCTTCTCTACAAAAGAAAGGGCCATTGGAAAGCTAACTGCCCCTTGGCCCAGAGAGGCTATGGGGCCAGCTGACCGCAGCTCCTCCAGCAGACTTGTTAAAGTTTGCCTCTTCTGAATACTGACGAGACTTGGCTTCACAGCTTCTCCAGCAGACTTGTTAAAGCTTGCCTCTTCTGAATACTGACGAGACCTGGCTTCTCTCACCCGATGAAGATCATCTCTATAGAGCCAAGGACAATCCTAATGGTAACAGGTAAAAATGATCGCCTTTCTTTTAAACACAAAAAAACTAACTTGTCAGTTTTTAAAAAAGGTCAGTGGTCCTACCTCCCTGTAGCCCATTCTCTATTGTTGGGGTAGAAGGTTTTTCCTACCATCCACATCAAACTCCTTTTTTACACTATATGACTGGCAATTTCTCATTTATACATTCCTTTTAATATTGCCTTCCTGTTCAGTTCCCCTTCTGGGATGTGACATACTTTCCAAATTAGTTACCTCCCTCACTTTTAATTTTAAATTAATAAATGCTGACCCATCTCCTTCTGCCTCACTCCACCTCATCCTTTTCCAAGCCATCAAAGACCTATCACCCTGGCCTATTCCACCTCAGCAAGTAAATCCTAAGGTTTGGGATACTAAAACCCCCTCAATTGCCTCCTACTCTCCCATTCTTGTTCAACTACACCCTAATTGACAAAACCTATTTGCCTTCACATGGACTGACCCTACCTCTCAAACTTCTTTCCAAATTACTTGAACTGTACTCCCCCAGGGATTTCATGCTAGCCTCCACTTATTTGGCTAGACATTATTATGAGACCTCCAGTCCTAAGATCCCTGTCCTTCAACCTTAGTCCAGTATGTTGATGACCTCCTACTCTGTAGTCCCACCTTACATAACTCTAAACCAAACACCTGTTCCCTCTTTAACTTCCTTACAGATAGAAAATATTAAGTCTCTCCCTCAAAGGTTCAATTATTCCAACAAAAATCATCTTAGTGTCCTTTTGTCCCCAAACTTCAAAGCTATTACCATAGGCAAAAAAAGCCTTCTTTGTGACTTTCCTCTACCCACTATAAAAAATAACTCCTCTCCTTTTTTACAATTAACTAAATACCTCAAAGTATAAATTCCCAACATTTCTCTTCTAACTACTCCTTACTCAAAGTGACCCTCATAAACTTCTCCTAACTTCCATTTCCACTTCTTTTAAATTTCTACACTGTTCTTTATTAGGAGCTCCAGCCCTCCACCTTTCTGATCTTTCTCATTACTTCCTCCTATATCTCACAAAAAACTGTGAGTTTACTCTTGGTGTACTTAGACATCAGCTAGGCCCCACCTTTGCTCCAGTTGCTTATCTCTCAAAACAGTTAGATAACACTGTTCAAAGTTAGGCCCCTTGTCTCAAGGCATTAACAGCCAGAGTTACTCTAATATAAGAATTAAAGAAACTCACTTTCCGCCTTCTGCCAGGAACTCTGCCTGCAACCGTCAGGCCTCTACAGGGTGGCCCATGGCCAGGAACTCCCCCCGCAACTGCCTGGCCCTGCACCCATGCTTGCTGGGCTTCCGCAGGTCTGCCATCTGCTGGTGACCACCAGGCCTCTGCAGGTCTGCCCCCATCCAGGCACTCCCCTGGTGACCACACAGGCCTCCGCCTGGCACCTGCAGGGCCCCTGCAGGCCTGCCCCTGGCCCTTAAATCTCCTGGTGACCGTATGGCACCGCGCTGGAGCCTGCAGGGTTTCCACAGGCCTGCCTTCTGTCAGTAACTTTGACTGCAACTGCCAGGCCTCTGCAGGCCCACCCCAGGCAAGGAAATCCCCCAGCAACCATCTGGCCCTGTGCCCGGTGCTTGCCGGGCTTCCCCAGGCCTGCCTTCTTCCAGGGACCCCACCAGTGACTGCCAGGCCTCTCTGCCAGATCACCACTGGCCAAAAGCTTCCCGGACAACCACGCGGCCCTGTGCCAACCACTTGAAGGGCCAGACGCAATGATGAAAAACAACCATGGGGCAGAATCAATGGAAAAACTGGCAATCTGAATAATCAGAGTAGACCAACCCCTCTAAGTAACGATAAGGCAGATACAGTACAAGATCTCCTGCATTAGCAAATGGCTGAGACGTCTGAAATTGAATTCAGAATCTGGATTGCAAATAAGATCAGCAGAATGGAGGAAAAGATGGAATTAGAATTTCAAGCAGTAATTCAAAAGATGACCCAAAAGATGTCTCAAGAATTCAACGAATTTAAAGACAAAATGACCAAAGATTTTGACACATTGAGACAAGAAGTTGCAGCCCTTAAAGATCTGAGAAATTCAGTAGAATCCCTCAGTAACAGAATGGA
>CAUYON010147690.1:0-34497 GCA_963573935.1 Arctocebus calabarensis | reverse complement strand
ATAGTGATCAAGAAAATGCCATGAAGGCTATCTGTAACAGTACGATGAAAACATTTCTGAATGTATATGAATCATGCCCTATGATTGCACCAATGTACAGAATTATGATTCAATAAAATTATAAAAAAAAAAAAAGAATATTTGATGTTAAATAAAGTTATTTCTAATAGGAATCCTAAGGAAGGTCAAAAAACATGCACCGATAGAATTAGGAAAGAAATGTTGCGCTAGTAAGATTTTTAGCAGAATCTGAACGCTTCAGATACACTTCTAATTGATAAAATAATTAACATATTTTAAGTGATTAACTTAAAGAAAAACTTGCTGCTTACCTTGTAAGTTACTCAGGTTATTTCTCTTCTTTGTTTATGTTTAGTTATACATTGAATTTTTTTTTAAATGAACTTGAAAGTTTGATCTATAGTATTATACTCTATATATTTTGTCCTAAATTTTCTTTCATATTCTTGTTTTAGTTACTTATAATATTGCTGTAGAGTTAGAGTGAAGGGACAGGGACCCTAATTTCAATCATTGGGCTATTGAAATTATAGTAATAGCTCATCTGTATGGTGTTTTACAGTTTATTAAAAGTCATATTCTCATTTTATTACATGTATTAATAATAACAGTTATTAAATCATGCTGTGTGCCAGTCATGATTATGCTCAGTTCTTTGCTTCCATCATCTTAATACAATCCTCACAACTATCTATCCTCATTTTACAGGTGAGGAAATGTGAAGTACACACAGGCACAGTACTATTATGCTAAGGTTATACACCTAATAATTGGATGAAGGAGATTTGGAACTAGGTCTTATCTGATTTCAAACCCAGTCCTAACCACTAGACTTTACACTTCCATGTTTTACAAGTTAGATATTGAAGCTTCTTTAAGAAATGTTTTTTGTGACTTAAATGTGTATACATACTGGGATTTATGGATTTATCTTGGTTACTACCCTGAAGTTGCTGCATCAGAGTCTATTGGGAGCATCTTAAAAATGTCTCTGAAGTCTTAGTCTGGGAGTACTAAATCAGAATGTGCATTTTATCATCTCCAGTTGACTGGTATGGCAGTCAAGTTTGAAAAGCACAGGTTCCAAGGACTCGGATAACTTTCCAAATCAAATTAGAGTCGTGGGATCTAGAGAGAAGTGTCCACCTCTTCTGATTCTCTGAGTACCTTTAGATGGTGCTAGATGGATTTTCTGCTTCAGATACTTTGTGCATTATATAGATAATTACTTATGAGGCTATGTAGATTGTGCATATGCTATCTAATGAAAAGCCTCTGAATTCTTTCAAAGTGTTTAATAATGCATTTTTTAGACCTGTTTTTAAAGGTATTAAGAGTATTGGCTGTCAAACATAATACAAGCCTTGTTTGTGAGACCACTAACCACAGATTTTGTCTATTTTAGTTTTGTATTACATTTTATCCATTAGTTGAAATTTAAGTCAATGAAAATGGGATGACTGATTCATAAACTTGACCAGTATTGTTAGTTCAAAGATACTGATTAGCTTAATAAAACTTCAGGTGAAAACTTGATGTCCCTCCCCACCCTACCCTCATCTCTTTCCAGTCTGCTTAATGCCTCTTTTCCTAACATTGGATTTGTCATTTTTTTAGATGTGGAAGTTATGTACTATGACTGGATTTCACTTTGTTTACATGGCACCCTTATGGACTAGCAGGGTCTGTGCTTTAAATATCTCCTAACAGCCCAGAGTTTAACCCAATGTGTGCATTCATCTATTAACAAATGCTTTTTTAAAATGTTTACATAGAAAGCACTATTCTGTTAGCATGCACTACCACTAACATAATAGATACAGCCAAACAACCCCTCACTTTAAATCATTTGCTAGATAACTGATTTTGAGGATGGAAAGTGAATTCCAGTAATTTGGCTTTTTTGTTTTTCTAATACTACATAAAAATACCTATAGTTTACATTTTACGTACATACTATAATTTTAGATTACACATGATTTTAGGGTTTTTTTTTCATGTAGTGTAAATGGAAATGTTATAACAACTAATAGTTGAATCAGATATTTTTAGGATATAATCAAATACTTTAATTTGATATTACATATAGGTTTGTCCTATAATCTAGAAATTGCCTTTAAAAATAATGAACCCAGTATCTGTAAAGATGATGAGCTGGAAAAATTTTATGGCACTGACCCAAACTTCATCTATGCTTCTATTGTTCTTACCCACAAAACCTTTCTTCTGAGAAATGACTTTTTTCCTCTTTGAAAAGCCTAGCCCTTTCCCATGAGACTAAGCAGTAATTACAAGTTAGAATTTAAAAAGCTTTCTTGACGAGAGCTTCAAGTACAAAAAGATATTAGTTACATCAAGTAAGTACAAACTTCTAAAAAGTTGAAAGTAAGATTTACTTTTCACCTCTTGTATTATTACTTATATTTATTTACCCTAGATCAATATTTAGTGATAAAAGTATTCACTTCTATCTTGAAAATCAGTTGATGTTAATAAGTGTGAATCAAATATTCTTCAGATTTTTAAAAATGCGTTTTATTTTTCAGCAAAGATGTCAAGGAAGTTAAGCTTGCCTACTGACCTAAAGCCTGACTTAGGTAAGTAAATTAAATAGATATTCAAAGTAACTAAATTCCCTATAATGGAAGACAAACAAGACAATCAGAAGATTTAAGTTACCATAAGTTAGATTTCCATAAAGTTTTAAATGACTAAGATGTTTAAACATTAAACATCTTTGGAATAGCCTTTAGAATGCTATCTGTTAATCATAAAAGATAATTATAATACCAATTCAAGCAAACCAAAATAATGTGTTCTCTCAGCCCTTGATACTTTATTTCTAAACAGAATTCAGTTTAAAATTAAATTTGTGCAACTTTGGACTTTTATTAAAAGCAGTTATATCCCATTTAACCATCTAAAAGCCTATTTTGAATTTTATTCATAAAATTATTTTATAATTTTAGATTTTAAAAAATTAATAACTAGTTATATATATTACAGTGAATCTCTCCAGAGTCCTCATTACTGACTTTAGGTGATAATAGGTTGAGGACCGTCTTCTATAGCAGGGATTCTCAACCTTCCTAATGCCACAATGTATTTTCATTATTAAAAAGGGATTGTGACCCACAGGTTGAGAACTGCTATTCTGTAGAAATTTCTGTGCAACTTACTAGGAAAGCAGGGTGAATATATTTACTGATTTTTGCTCTACATCCAGCTCAAACACAGCTCCTGAGTAGGAATAAATGACATACCAATAAAGATAAAAATAAGACTTTATATAATATGTTAAATAACATATAAAACAGGATATTTGCTTAAACTCATCAATATTTTATTTCAGAAATTTCTATTACTTTTAACTAAATAAGAAGCTTAACTGCATAATAATGATTTTACCCACTCCTGTCTTAGAGATAATTAGGTTTTGTCCCTGCATTTGTCCCATCCCTCTTACCTTCCCAATATTTATTCTTTGGATTCTTGACTTCTTATGCACAGTACAAACGTAGATGTTGGTCTTACACATACTAATTTTAGCATTTCCAAATCATAGTCTTCCTTCGGTTATATTGATAGAAAGCTTATGATTATGTCAGAGTAGGCTTGGAATGTATTTCATTTATAGGAAAAATAGCTTGGTAGAACTATGAAATATCACCAGTGTGAGGGAACAAGAATTAATCATACGATATAGGGTATCATATATTTTAGAAAGGATGTAGTTCTCCTCACATAAAAAAAAAAAAAAAAATTGAAGGGTATAATTTGATCCCAAACCCAAGTATATCTGAGACTAACATTGTGCATTTTTTCCTTTAAGACGATCTAGAGTTTTCATCAGCCTCTGAAAGAGACCCATGATTTCAGTTAATATTAACTACTACTACTTAAACTGGCTTTCTGTCTCTTAGTATCTTAGATACATTTAGAAGCAATTTAAAAATTACAGAAATATCATAACTAATTATTTCTTAAGATATTACCCACATTATAAAACATATAAATAATTTAATCAGAGTGTGTATTCCATATTTTTACATGTGATCTTTATTAATTTATGGTCACAGGTATTTTAATGCCCTAAGCCAGCGATTCTCAACCTGTGGGTTGTGACCAAAGAAAATACATCCTGCATATCAGATATTTACATTAGATTTGTAACAGTAGCAAAATTACAGTTATGAAGTAGCAATGAAAATAATTTTGTAGTTGGGGGTCACCACAACATGAGGAACTGTATTAAAGGGTTGCGGCATTAGAAAGGTTGAGAACTACTGCTCAAAGCCAATTACAATTTGATTAATGTATATACCTTGCTTAAATAATTTCTTTTCTACTTTTTTGGTGGCAGTTCTTGGCTGCTATGTTATACACCGTTTGGAGAGGCTATGGGGTGAAAACCCCAACTATCTTGATAGTTTCAAACTGCCAGATGTTGCTGAAGTACCTAAGGTTGTTGGACTATCCTGCAGCTCTGGACGCTTTCATGAATAGAATTCATTTCGCTTTTTGGAAATTATGTACCACTGCACTTTTATTATAGCTTCATTCCCCTGGATCCCATGACCCACCTCAAGAACCATGGAGGATATTGTTATACTTCTGAAATCACCTTTCAAATGTTATGCAAAGGACGCAAAAATCAACATATTATTTAAACCTTGGTGTAAATTACTTTCTTATCCTAATTTTTATGCTGAGCAAATTCATCTTTTGGCTTCACGTTTTGATTTGGTTATACAGAATTTTGTTTTGTAGGACTGTGTGGGGGAAGGGGAGTGATGTGTACAAATAAAATGTTCTAGATATCCAGAGGGTAGCATGAAAGCAGTAATTTTATAACATGATTGATTTTATCAGTAGAGCTGGATAGAGGTATTAATGACAAGTTTTATTAGAGTTTCTGCCAGAAAGATCACATATCCAAGTACTTTTTTTGGATCTAAAGACTGAACTTCAATGCTCAGTTAATATCCATAACCTTCCAACTCCATGTACTGCGGTATCACTGTCCAAAGTTGCCTAACAGGAAGTTTTAGATTTGAACATGAACATAAATCCTGACTCTACTGTTGACTAGCTTGCTCATTAAGGCAAGTCGCATAACCTCTCTGAGCCTCTGTTATTTGTTTAATTGTAGTGGTAAAACTTTTCAAAATAGTTATGTGGATTTGGTGACATGATAAATGTAAAGTATCTTGATGGCCTTGATTAAGGTATACATTGATGACAACTATTTTTGCTTCTGCTTATATTACTAGAACTATGCAAATTAAACATTTTATTCCATTTTTTTTTAGCTTGACGAATCTCTAAAACTCAATTCTCAACAGATTCACGATTTCTAACTTAATAGCAGTAAGGGGAAGGTGTAATTCATGAATTGTTAAATTCTTTTTCAAATAGTTCTAAGCAGATAATAAAATAAACAACCTTTCTATTATCAATTTCGAACTCGATTCTTATTCAGTCCATTTTTCCATATCAATCAAGCCTCAGGAGTTTCTTTGGTAATCTGATATTTATAGATAAGTAATATAGTAAAAAATCTACTTACATTTTATATAGTTAAATTAGCCCATTATAGTAAAAGACTGTTCATTTGAATGTTAACATTTACAATATAGGTGGTTGTAAATTGCCTATTTTAATTTAATAGTTACCAGTAAGAGCTTTTCCAGAGGTTAGTTTACATTGAAATTTATATTACCAGCCAGGTGAAATGGCCCATGACTATAGATACAGTCTCAGCAATTTGGGAGGCCAAGGCAGAAGGATTGCTTGAGACTAGGAATTTGAGATCAGCCTGGGCAACATAGTGATACCTTATCCCTACAAAGATTTTTAAAAATTGTTCAGGCATGATGGCATAAATTTATAGTCCCAACTATTTGGGAGGCTGAGGTGGGAGGATTACTTGAATTTAAGAGGTCAGGGTTGAAGTTACAGTGAGCTATGATTGTGTCACTGCACTCCAGCATGGGTGACAGAGCAAGACCCTGTCTCAAAAAATAGTAAATGGTAATAAAAAATTTATATTATTAATTTTTTTTGTATCGTTGTTTTATATTGTTACCACTAGGTTACTACTGAAATATGTCCATTTACCTTGTATGTGTGCTTTATTTTATGTAGCAAATTGTATTTATTTGTCATTTGGAAAGAAAAGTAAAATTTTGGTTATCTTACTAACATAACATTGGAAACCATAAAGAGTTAATAACTATTCATAATCAATATCATATTACAAACTGATCCAACAATGAAGTATTGATTATGGAAAGTTTTTTCATTTGCAGTTAGTTCTTTTCTACCATGTTGTAATCTGTAATAGGAAATATAATCTAAGGCAAAAGAAAGAGTTTTTAGAAAGTACAGTTAGAAATGACCCATGCCTTTGACATGGCTAATAATTGTATTATTTTTAGAGGCTAGCTATAATCAAAATTGTATTGCATAAACGAGGTCAATTAGATTTGTGAACTCATTCTAGAAAAACTGCTACATACCTTATTGCTGAATATCACTACAGTCAACTTCAGAGTATTGCCCTTGGGAATCTGCACCAACACCAGTGCCTAGTCAACTCTTCAAATCGATTTTGGAACTCTTTTTTGGAAAGGCCATCAGAGCTATTATCAAACAAGGTCTGACAAGTTTGCAAACTCATTCTAGGAAAAATGCCTCATACCTCACTGAGGAATGTCACAAAAAACTCCTTCTAAGTACTTCCCTTGGCTATCTAGTGATTGTCATGATATTCACCAATGAAGTGTGTAGCACTTTTTCTAGGATCAGTTCATGAACTTAATTGTCTAACGTTCTAGTTATTATTTGGGAGGAATACCTTTAATCTGTAAATCTAAATTTGATTCTAAAAAGCTTTTGGAAGTTATAATAAGGATTTGGTTATACATTTCTATTTAATAAATACAACTTGAGCAACTTTAACATGTTTTTAATGACACAAAGAGTCATTTCTTTCACAGTAGCATTGAATAGTCATTTATTAGCTGTGAATAGTAGAAGCTATTAGGAATTTTAATGTATTCTAATGGTGTAGCAGAGACAGATTGGTAGATATTCTTAACTTTATAGGTCTTAAATAAGTTTTTAGTGAACAACTTTTACAACAACTATGCTAAATTTGTACAGGGTATCAAAATGACAATATCCTTTCAAGCAGGCTATGAAACAAGTTAGAAATGACTATGAATAAATATAATATAATTTCATCATATACTTACACAAAGCTTTAGTGATTCAAATGGCGAACTATATATGATTGTAGGAATAAGCAGAAACTTTAGAAAGATAACAATACCTGAGACAGAAAATGAGTAGAATCCTGACAGGCAAAGAATGGGCTGATAAAGGGGCACCAATCAGAAATCACAAACAAAAGCCTAAAAGTAAGTAAGCAGATTATATTTGGAAACAATCGAATGGCTCCCTTTATTTCCCACAATGAAATGAAGCAGGGCAGCAATGGAAATTAGGGCCAGATTAAATATATTTTGTGAAGTCTTAAAAACTTGAGTAAGATTATGAGCATGATGAAATGAATAGATAAAGAGGAGCCAGTGTGGGTTTTTTTTTTTTAAATCAAAGTGGCAGAATTAAAACTTATAAAATTTACAGTGAAAGACTATAAGTGGGGAGCTCAGTGGGTAATCATCCAAATTAAATAATGGTAAGAGCCTGAAGTTAGGATAATGGAAGTTGGCAACTGAGAGAAGGAAACAAAACATTATAGTAAAATACCAGGGGTTGGCATTGCATCAAGTATAGGTAAACCAAAAGGGTGGATTCAAAACTGTGCTGATCCTGAATGTCGCCCTACAAGAAGAAAGCTATCATAAATCATGCCATTAGAGGAATTCAGTGGTTTGGGGAAGGATATGTTGTGATTTTGCATAGTGAGGTACATAATAACAGGAAAAGTAAGTCTAATAAGCATTTCAGAGAAAAAAGGACTGGCCACAAGGTAGTTGAAGGTGAAAGAAGGTTTATTAGTATAATGGTAAAGTATCTCTGTCATTACTGACAAAGCTGGAGAAAGGAAAGACATCTGGTAACAAGGATGAGCCAGATGGCAGTTATACATTTTGATGAAAATACCTTGAATTTAATGTTGATTATAGTAAAATTGGCATTTAAGAAAAATGGAACCTTAATTTTTTTTAATTGAATCTGTCCCATTTTTCATATGGGCAGATTTTGGAAAAAACAAAAGCTCCATCATATAGTAAATTTGAGGGTAGAATCAGAGTACTTCTAAAATGTATTTTTTAAATGTGGAAAATTGAAAAGGTCCACACTTGACTAGCTTTACCTAATTAGTAATTGTATTACCAAAGGAAAGAAGAGCACCTTAAGAAAGAAGGTGATAAGGGCTAAGATTTAAAAGACTGCCTGAATACTGAGGGTCACACATTCAAAAATTAATTGGGATACACCTAACTCAGTTCTGAGGAGTGTGGATTTGAGCATTTTCATTTTATTTCTAAGCAAAAGGGAAAAATTAGCATAAAAATAAATATTTACAATTACAGTTGATTGTTGAGCAGGGGGGGGAAGGGGGGGGATTGCGAATGTTTACCCTCCTAAAATCCACATAGAACTTTGAATCTACCAAAACCTAGTTAATAACAACCTACTTTTGACTGACAGCCTTGCAGATAACATAACAGTCTGTTAACACATACTTTTATGATATATGTATTATACACTTTATTCTTGCAAAGTAAGCTAGAGAAAAGAAAATGTTATTAAGAAACTTACAAGGAAGAAAAACCCAGTGTTTACTGTTCATTAAGTAGAAGTGGATCATCACAAAGGTCCTCTTTGCCATCTTCATGTTGACTTGGCTGAGAAGAAGACAAAGGAGGGTTGGCCGGTTGGTCTTGCTGTCTCAGGTGGTAGAGGCAGAGGAAAATCCACACACAAGTGGACCCATGCAGTTCAAACCCCTGTTGTTTAAGGATCAACTAAAAGAAAATTAAATACGCTGTAGATTTTGTGTTTTTGCAGACTATTAGGACAAATTTATACCCCCAAAATGATATTTTATAATGTGAGCAATCTTGCAACATTTTAAACCATTTCAGATGTAAAAGATAATTCCTTCAGCCGATCACGAAGTTCCAGTGTAACCAGCATTGACAAAGAATCACGAGAAGCCATCTCTGCTCTTCATTTCTGTGAGACTTTTACTCGAAAGGCGGACTTATCCCCTTCCCCTTGTCTGTGGGTTGGGACGACTCTAGGAACAGTGCTTGTCATTGCATTGAACCTTCCCCCAGCAGGAGAACAAAGACTTCTCCAGCCAGTAATTGTGTCTCCAAGTGGTACGTATGTTCTGCCCTGGTGCTACACTTAAGTTATGTTACAGGTATAATTTATGAAACTGATTTCATAGAAGCTTTTGCTTTTTGTTTTTCACTTGATCTTAGAATTCCAAAATGTAAAGTATGTGGAGATAGTGACAGACTTAAACTTTAAAGGAAGGAATATGTAAGACAAGATTTCAGAATTTTGTCTGTTTATATGGCCATTCAGATGTTACATTTTTTTAAACTATGGGATCATGTGTAATTACCACCTAAAAAATGAAAAGAAATTATTATAATAATTCATTCCTGATACCTATATTAACATTCTACAAGCAAAAGATTGATACATATTTAGAAGAAAAGCAGAAAAATATATTTTTAAATATTCTACATTGGATTTTTTTTCATCTATAAATGTGAAATCTGAGATTATTTTTCTTCTTTGAAGTATTAGGATCAGGTGATAATAGCAAACATATTTTTAAGTTTGTAGTCTCATATATTAAGAAAATGAGATTGGATTTTATCCAATGCTATAGTACGTCAGGTCTGGAATTAACTTGAGAATTCTGGTTTTGGTTACTACTCATTTGTGCTCATCTAGATAGAAACAATCATGATTTTGCTCATTAATGTATCTCTGGTTTGCATGGTGGACTTTTACAACTCTTTGAGTTTATAATTAAAATGTAATTATCATTTTAAGTTTATTTCTGAGCTCTCTTCACATTAAGTAGACAGTTTCATTTATTAATTCAGCTCAGTAACAACTTGAGTATATTCTGTACACTTGGTTGTACAGAAAACCATGTTACTTAGGATATTCTTACAAACCTCACTTCTTAGTAACCATCAAATATGTGTAGAGAAATACAAAAACTATAAAGATGAAAATCAAAATGTCAACAAGAATTATCACTGGTTGATAAGATTTGGGGTAATTTTTCCTTTCTTGTTTCTAAATTTTCTACAACTAAAAATGCCAGTTTGTGTAAGGAAAACATTTGTTTCCAGTAAATAAAATATATAAAAAGGATGAAGAGGAATTAAATATAGATTACTTACTACTAACTACAGTATTTTTATATACTATCTAGCTTACAATAAAATCGAATCAGCTATAATTCTTTGACGTAAAGATAGTTTCCATAGATAAGAAGGAACGTTTTAGTTTCTTCTCAATGGTAGGATAGTTGAGGTTATTTTTAATAAGATGGTTATTTAAAAATATGTCAATGACACTTACATCATGTTATCTCTATTGGCGCTGTGAGAAAAGAGGTATTTTCAAGGAGATGAGCTTTTATGCTTAAAAATTTAAAATGGTCTACTTTTTCCACTATTATTTTCCATTTTAAGACAGTTCCCACTACTCTACTGGGAAACATGCTAAAACCCAGTCAGCTACAGGATAAGCATATATTTAAGTGTTATTTTGGGCTCAATTTTTAAAAGTCCACATACTAGAACTATGTAAGTGCTATGAATAGTTCTCAAATTAGCATGGATTAATCAGCTAACCTTATCAAAACTTTAAAGGCAGAAAGACTCTTTTGAGTGGACTAGAATAAAAAATAAAGCTATCATGAAAAAAAAGTTAGCTTTAGAACATTTTTTGAGGTATTGATTAAAACTGTGAGATTGTAACTACCATTTGTTTTTTATTTTTCTACCAAATTGCTTAAAGTAGTTAATTATCTTCTTGCCAAATAAAAGATACATTTTTGTGTTTTGTTTTTTTTTTACTGAGTACTAAATCATTTTTTACTGTTTTCATTGATCTAATAATGCTCATAAATCATGAAAAAGGTGAGGACATTACACGCATACACACCAACAAACAAAACCAACAAAAAATTTTAGGGGATATTCCACATGAATTATATGAAAATTACACTCTCTAAACACTATCATTCTAAACATACTTATAAAACTAAGAAAACTGCATAAGTAGTTTTAAAATAAGATCAGTATATGCAAGCATCTCTCTTGCTTTTCAAAAAGTAAGAAAGGCAACGAAAAAACTAAAATTTATTGATTCAGGAGGGGAAGGAGGAGGTTGGAGTGGAGGGAGGGTAATTGGTGGGGCCACACCTATGGTGCATCATAAAAGACATTTTTTTGATGAAAGTAACATAAATGTGTCTCATTTAGGCTGGGAAAAATATGTAGTGTTTGGGGTGTACGTATAGTAAAAACTTCATTGCTTATCTGAAATTTGAATTCAACTACGCATTCTTCATTTTATCTGGCAACTCTACAATAAACAAACCATAAAAATGGGAAGGAAAAAGAAAAGAATATTTTTCTTCTTAGAAAATTTTAGAGAAAACATCAGGAACTCTTATTAGAAATAAAGGGTAATAATTTATGGAAAAATGTTTGTAAGCTATAAAACATTATGCAAATTTAAATAAAAAAAATGAAAAAAATCTTTATTTTTTTTTATTTTTTGAAAACAATCTTTAAAATAAGAAGTGAAAGGCTATACCATTTCTCTACTCTCCCTTTCACTATATTAATTTTATCATTTAGTTTACTTAGAAATGAGCATAAAGCCTATTTGTACATTCTCAAGCATGTGGCACTAAAAGGGTACCATTAATTAAAGCAAGTCAAGAAATATAATCCATAAATTCAGACTGTAAACTGACCAAAATAAAACCTTGAATATATCTGACATTTTCTGGTAAATAATTTAAAATGAAGCTATGATTTTAGAGATAATGATTAGAAACACGTACACTTTTTTTCTTATTCGCCCTTTGCATCAGTAGTATTAGAAATGGAATGCAAGTCACATACTTAAATTTTCAAGGAGCCACATTAAGTAAAAAATAGGTGAAATTAATTTTAATAACATTGTACTTACCACATTGTATCCAAAATATTATCATTATAGCATGTGATTATTGTTTTTAAATTATTAGCATATTTTACGTTTAATTGGGGGAGTATTAAACTTCAAGTGTTGTATGTGTGAACCCTCTCAGAGTACACTGCAGCTGTCCACCTCCCTCAGCACATTTCCAGCGCTGTGCAGCCACTTGTGGCTGGGAGCACCACAGATGCCGTCTGCCTGCTCTCAGACTTCTTGGGAGTGCCCTTGCTGGGGGTGAGAGGAGATAGTTCCAGATCCCCCCGCATGCCCGTTGTTTATTCATCTGAGGGTCAGATATATGTTTACAGAATTCTCCCAATTAATTAGATTATGAATGATCAGTTAGTGGCATTAATTAATTTGTTAAGGTTATATAATGATGATTATTTTTCCAGGCTCATAAATACCATGCTCCGGTGCTTGTGTACACTGTCAGTTGATTATGCATTCAGTGTATTTTTGAGTGTCTATTATATATGTCACAGTTGAGATGAACATATTTACTCTGGGTATTAAGAAAGTTATTTATCTGTTTTTAGGAACTATATTGAGGTTAAAAGGTGCAATCTTGAGAATGGCATTTCTGGATACCACGGGCTGCTTAATGCCACCTGCATATGAACCCTGGAGGGAACACAATATTCCTGAAGAAAAAGATGAAAAGGAAAAATTGAAAAAACGGCGACCTGTCTCAGTATCCCCCTCCTCTTCTCAGGAAATTAGTGAAAACCAATACGCAGTGATATGTTCTGAAAAGCAAGCAAAAGTAATCTCACTGCCAACCCAGAACTGTGCGTATAAGCAGAACATTACAGAAACCTCTTTTGTGCTCCGTGGAGATATTGTAGCATTGAATAACAGCATCTGCCTTGCCTGTTTCTGTGCCAATGGGCACATTATGGCTTTCAGGTAAGGATTTTTTTTTTTAAACACAGGTACAGCATTTCTTCTCTCTCGAATTTTGTTGCAGAATTACATTGAAAGAAATACTTTTTTGTCTATAGTCTGATCCACTGAGAATTTATTTTCATTCAGCTAATAGTGAACAAGTATATGAGAAATACATTATTTATCTCCCACTCAAGTATATAAACAAAATCATAAGATTTATAAAGCCTCTGCCTTTTTTAGCTTACGACTAAAACCTACTTTATTAATCATTTTTTAAATTTTGTTTTAAGTTTGCCAAGTTTAAGGCCGCTATTGGATGTGTACTACCTACCCCTTACCAACATGAGGATAGCCAGAACGTTCTGCTTCACCAACAACGGACAAGCACTATATCTGGTTTCACCTACAGAAATCCAAAGACTTACTTACAGTCAAGAAACCTGTGAAAATCTTCAGGTAAATATCAAAGGTGTTGCTGTAATTTCTTCAAAGGTGAACTTTTCTCTCAAGGCCCTTATCCTCTCCATCCCTAGTTCTCATGGAAGTATACAAATGAGCCCACATGGAAAATCTAAAACCTTTTCATTAGACTTTCAGAGCACATGCTTTGAGAGTCCCATAATTAAAATACCTTCCACAGATTTTTTATTTTAAAGAACAGCTTCATCTTATTGCTCAATATTTGTCCTTCCAATGACAACAAAGAGAGATGAAATGTTACATATGTACATTTTGTACTCTCCACATAAAATGAACATCTTCTGCACACACACACACACACACACAAATTCTTTTCAAACAAGTATGTTAATGTGAAAATGATTATATCTATTTTAGGGCAAATTATGTGATCCCATATCAAATATATTTATAATGAAATTTATAAATTTATAATTTATAAATTATATTTATAATGAAATATTTGGTCATTTTTTTTCTCCAAGTGTTTTTGTTGATCTATTTTTGAGAGGCTGTAAACAAATTTTTTAAATACAGAACCATTGTTTTTTAGTATTTGAGTACGTTATGAGATTATTTACAAATATTCAGTTTAGTGTCACATTTCAAAATAAAAGACTTAAAATACTGAGCTAAAATATTGATTGACATTTGATATTTAGAAGAAACTACTATCTAAAGGAACTGTATATTGAAAAATTTGCTGTTAATTAACTCTTATTTTACTTAGACTTACTGTTTTTAGAACATGAACTTTGGAATGAGGGAGACTGAATTCAAGTCCAGCCTTTGTAGACAATTATGTGACCTTAATTACTTACTTAATGTCCCTGAACATCATCTTTAAAATTAGGATTAAAATAAATAAATAAATAAAAAATAAAGTAAAATTAGGATTAAAAATAATATCTATCTCGGAGGGCACAGACAATACATATAAAGTACTTAGCATTGTACCTGGCAATGAGCTTACTAAATGCCAAATGTTGTTGTTATCTCAGTAAGCTATACCATTCTATAAACTTAGTCCTGAATGATACTATAAACCTAAAAACAAGTGCATATCACATATTTGAGATATAAATTACTATCTACATTAAAGTGAAAATCATTTTTTTAAAGACTCCTCAGTTTCTGAATTAAAATTTTTCTTTTTATAGG
This sequence comes from Arctocebus calabarensis, assembly GCA_963573935.1. NCBI lineage: Eukaryota > Metazoa > Chordata > Mammalia > Primates > Lorisidae > Arctocebus > Arctocebus calabarensis. Next base: position 19,737 of record CAUYON010147690.1, on the reverse strand, counting down.
AAGGATAAACCTTAAAGTTTTCCTTTCAGCATTTCGACAGTACCATGTTATTATGAAAAATAATAATAAGGGCAACTGAAACTATTCTGAATTCATTTCAACCTGAAATGTGGTCTTAATTCAACTTCAAAAATCTGAATTTCTTCTCTTTTCTGGGATCAGTTTATTCTATCCTTTGACCAGTGTTTTCTTTAATATTATTAAAATAATATTAATTCAGTAGCAGCTGTAGTAAACTTTATTTATTTATGTTTCAGTGAAATGACATACAACGTATGCTATGTGCCTTCATGATACCGAGATAAAAGAACAATGAACTCGCGTCAAGGAGTTTATGATAAAGTGCCTCTTTTGAGCAGTAGTGACATTTTATTCATTAGAAATAATGTCTTGATAAAAGTTTGTTGAATGAAGACTACTGTGAGCTTTATAAACATTATTCCTTGGTTTCTTGATTGCCCTTTTACATTATACATTCATTTAACTTCAGCCAAAAATATAAAATAAAGTAATTGTATAAAAATAAAGTACAAGCATTAATGTAATTTACAGGCAAGATAGAATAATAGGGACCTCCTGCCTGAAACAACCCTAAAAAAAGGAGACAAAACTCATAAAACAATGGTTTTCAAATTATTGGACATCAAACAATGAAGCAAAGTAATCCCTGACTATCAGAAAACAAAGGAGACGTCCCAACTTCAGTGCCATAAATTATTGTATTACAACCCGGATAATCCAAAAGTTTCCCCAGGGCAAGATACTTCATGACATCTACATTGACCCTATCATTTTACAAAGTAACATTTGTAAAATTCCAGGGATTAGGACCTGATATCCTTGGGTGGTCATATTCAGCCACTGCTCAAGACCTACCTGACAAATTAAAAAGCAAGACTCAAAAGTATAAAAATGTTTTCTATCAGAATGAAGCATAAAAAACTTATAGGACGTCATAAATCTCCAGCACCCAATAAGGTAAAAATCATGGTGTCTGGAGTTGAGTCACAGGATTATCAGCCATGCAAAGAAGAAAAAGACCGATACTGAGGATAATAATCCATAGAAACCAAACCAGAATGGACTTACATGTTACATTAGCACAGAAGGGTATTAAAATAGTTGTTATTAACTGTATTCCATATTTTCAAAAAGTTAGAGACATGGAAGATACAAAAGAATACTTCTAGATTTAAGAAACTAAAATTTGTGTGAAAATACACCAAATGGCAGTAAGAGAAAATTGGACATTGCAGAAAAAATGATTAGTGAACTTGAGAGGATATCAACAACAAACAAAAACTGAGTGTTTAACAAAGTTAGTGAAAAATTTATAGCACTAAAACAAACTAGAAAAGAAGATTTCAAAGCAATCACCTCAGCTTCCACCTTAAGAAATGGAAAATGAGCAAATTAAATCTAAAGTAAACAGAAAGAAGAAAATGAATATCCAAGTAGAAATCAGTGAAACAGGGAACAACAGAAAAACATCACTGAAATCAAAAGCTAGTTATTTCAGAAGATTAATAAAACTGATCTCAAGACATGCTGATTATGAAGAGAGAGGTTATAAGTTACCAATATCAAGAATGAATGAAGTGTCTTTACTATACTGTAGATACAGAATGGTATTATGGGAATATTACAATAACTTTATGCCAATAAATTTTAAAATTTAGGTAAATGAACAAATTTCTTGAAAGACACAAATTATTGAAGCTCACGCAAAAAAATACGTAAATAGTCCTATATCTGTTTTTAAAAAAAATGAGATTAGAAATCTTGGATTAAGAATATTCTAGACCTTGATGGCTTCTCTCTTGAACTTTATCAACATTTCAGCAACAAATAATACCAGTTGTACATAAGTTTTTCCAAAAATTGTAACAAGGGATTGTTTTTTCTACTTATTCTATGAAGCAAGCATTAACCTGCTACCAAAACTAGACAAAGTCATTATAAGGGAGGGAAAAAATACTGGCTGGCATGGTGCCTCCTGCCTGTAGTCCTAGTATTTTAGGAGGCCAAGCCTGGCAGGTGGATCAAGGCCAGGAGTGAAAGACCAGCCTGAGCAACAAAAGAAAACCTCTGGCTCAGCGGGCTAAGGCGCCAGCCACGTATACCTGAGCTGGCGGGTTCGAATCCAGCCCGGGCCCACCAAACAACAATGATGGCTACAACAAAAAAATGGCCAGGCATTGTAGTGGGCGCCTGTGGTCCCAGCTACTTGTGAGGCGGAGGCAAGAGACTCGCTTGAGCCCAGGAATTAGAGGTTGCTGTGAACTGTGATGTCACAGCACTCTATCCAGGGTGACAGATTGAGGCTCTGTCTCAAAAAAAAAAAAAAAAAAGAAAAGAAAAAAAAACCTCCATTTCTACAAAAATTTAAAAATCAGCCAGACATGGTGGTGTGCACCTGTAATACTAGCTACTTAGGAGACTGACTTGAGCCCAGGAGTTTGAGGTTGGTAGTGATCCATGATGATGCCAGAGCATTCCAGCCCAGCCAAGGAGCAAAGAAAACAAAATTACATGTACAACAACATCCCTGACAAATTTAAATGCAAAAGTTCTAAATAAATTTTAGCAAATTGAATTCAGTATTATATCAAAAGAATAAAACATTATGACCAAGTGAGATTTATTCCAGAAAAACAAAGTTGACTTAACACTTAAAAATTGATCAATGCAATTCATCATACTGAAAAACTAAAAAAAAAAAAAAGAAAGGAAAAAGCTGGCAAAATCTAACATATATTTCTGATTAAAGTCTCAACACGGAAAAAAAGGGAACCTAAAGAATCTAACATAATATTTGATGATAAAATACTGAATTCTTTCTCCTTAAAGTCAGGAACTAGAAAGGAAAGTTCACTCTTACTACCTATATTCAGTGTTGTAAAACTTCTGCCCGGAGTATTCAGGTGAGGAAAAAAAAAAAAAAGTCCCAGATGGAAAAAGATAAGTAAAAGTATCTTTATTCATAAGTGATATAATAGATAATCTGTATAGGAAATCTAATGAAATCTACCCAAAAAGCTACTAGAATTAATAAGTGAGTTTGGTTTGGCAAGGATATGGGATATGAGACCAGCATGCCAAAGGAATTTTATTTCATAAAACTGTTAATCAATGAACATTTGAAAATTGATATTTAAAATATGTGATTTACAACAGCAGCAAAAGTATGGATTATTTGGAGATAAAGCTAACAAAAATGTGAAAGACCTCTGTCTACACTGAATATAAGATATTTATAAGACCTAAGTAAATTACGATATGTACCTTGCTCGTGGGTCAGAATACTGAATATATTAAGATGTTGATTCTTCCAAAGTTAAACTTTAGACCCAAGGCAATTTAAATCAAAATCCAGTGGAAATTGTTTTCATAGAAATGGACAAGTTTATTCTAAATTTTATATACAAACAAAAGGTAACTAAAATAGCCAAAATAGCTCTGAAGAAGAACAAAGTCGAATGGCTAATACTACCTTATTTCAAGAATTATAAAGATTTTTCTGCTAATAAAAGGCAGAAATGAGAAGCAAACCCAAATTTGTCTTGTTTCAAAGTTTATACTCATTCTGTAGTTGGAATACAGTAACTCTTTATAAATTCTGTTTTTTTATATTTCTTATTTTGCCTTTGTAAAATTGTAAACTTATTAAACACCAAATAAATTAAGAAAGATAAACCATGATTCTAAGATGAAGTAAATTTTTAAATAACATATCTTTAAACTATCACTGTATGTCACATTATTTTTTTGATTTAGCATAAAAGATACTCAGGAATAGCTGTGTTGCCGTTGTGGTTGTTATTATGTTATATGTAGGTAACTATGAAAGGTCTGGGAGAGACTGTGTTCGGGCCCATGTTTTACTTCTGAGAAACACAGCCGGCTGCGTCCTTTCTGACTCACCTGTGCTAGTGTCCGCTTGCTCGGCTTACAATATGGCTTCTCCCATGGCTTCATTTGTGTCCATCTGCATGGATTTAACGTTTCTTGATTTTTGTGTATCTCAAAACTTTTATAATGACTCATATATCAATTTAATAGATATAGTTTAAATTATAGCAAAATACAGTTGAAAAATACTGGAAATATGCCTGAAATTACCTTTTTCATAAAGTCTAATCTAAATAACAATATCATAATAAGTATACATATATTCGATGGTGGGTTTTAACAAGTTTTATTTGTTAAATTTAGGAAGTTTTTCATTGTAGGTTTATTCTACTTTATAGAAATCCAGAGAAAAGACAGTAAAAATGTAAGGGCTTCAAGGGTTACAATAAAACTATGTTGTTTGGTATTAATCATTATCTGCTTAGAGAGATGAAATTAATATGGATATGTCTAAAGATAGAAATCTTTGGACATCGTTTAGCAACTTTCCTAGCCCAGCCCTAAGGAAGAAAGCCTGAAAAATACACACCTGCACTCTAATAATGTAATACCAGAGTACAGCAGAACTCCTGACCTGGCGCCAGGAGTGTACTCGCTCTTACGTGATGACTGTGGCTCTAGTGGGCACTAGTGCAACCCCAAAGCTGCTGTGCGTTTTTAATTCACTTCGACAGCTTCCCAAAGCCGCCTTGTAAATAATGTTGTTACCATCCTTGTCTTCAGAAACTCTTCCTGCCTCTTGACATATTGTCAACAAAATCAGTAACACATCAGCAATCTTCTCTCCTGATTGACTTTCACTAAAGTATATTGACAGTAATTTCAGAAAAATCTTGTCAGTATAGAAGGCTTCACATCTTCCTGTCAGATTTCTGAAATTCCAGGTGTATGTCGGCCTACTTCTCTTCCTAGCATATGTTTATGAAAAAAGAAGTTAATATGTCTAAATTACTGATTTTGTAATCAGTGTAAGCTGAAGTTTATAATTCTAGAACTGTATATCATCATCACTCCAGATTTTTAAGCTTGCTAGTAGAGAATTTTCATCGAACATAAGACCAAGTTATTAATCCAATAAAAAATTTTAATAATTAGAGGTATGTTAAACTTTGTCTTAAAAAATAGACTCTCCTGGGCAGCGCCTGTGGTTCAAAGGAGTAGGACTCCAGCCTCATATGCTGGAAGTGGCAGGTTCAAACCCAGCCCCGGCCAAAAACTGCAAAAAAAAAAAAAAAAAAGACTCTCCTTAAAGTAGAAACATTATCATTGCCTGTAAGGCAAAGAAAGTAATCTATCAAAACAGCAAGTAGCCAGTTGTCACAGTGAATTTAGTCTTAGAAACTCCTTATTTGAATAAGTGTGGATGTTCTATATCTGATCATTTGAAATGTGCTCAAATCAATAATTGTGACTCTCAACAGGTAATGTTTTAAGCTTCAGTTAAAGAGTTTACTGTGATCATTTTGTAAATTATACTTTAGTTTCCCTGACACTTTAACAATTACAATTTGTTTTGATTTTAAAGGAAATGCTGGGTGAACTCTTCACTCCTGTAGAAACACCTGAAGCACCCAACAGGGGATTCTTTAAAGGCTTGTTTGGAGGTGGTGCACAATCTCTCGATAGAGAAGAACTGTGTAAGTTGGTTTATTTAATTTGGGTAATATATCTATAAAACAGAAACATTCAAGCCATATACATTTTTCTTACATATGTAAATAATTAACGTATTCATGTTTTAACAAAATACATAAAATTATTTTCTATCAGGAAAATACTTTACTCAGGGAACCAAAATCAGAATAACCTTAGGTGACTCAAAAGCAGTATTCACAAGCAATATTCACAATGAATAATTTAGAAAATGCTTTCTTTATTTTCATTAACGGGATGTTCATTATTATTTCAACACTATCATTGCCATTGCCTTTAATTGATAAACTTAACTTTGAAAAAGCCTTTACTTAAACATTTAATCTATCTTAGAAAATTTCCAAAATTATTCTAGTAATTATTCAAATATTAGAAGAGTCTTTGAAATAGCAAAATCTGGTTCAGTTACTACTTTCCATATAATTGACACAAATCAATGAAACTATTGATTGAACTAATGAATCGCTGAATACTTGACCTTTTTTCCAAATGGATATTTCTTTAGCTCCTTGAAATTGCTTCTTTTTTCTTTTTTGCTGAAATATTTTAAAAATTTTGTTTCATGTTTGTTTAACTACTTAGAAAAACTATAATATTGAATAGTAGTAAGTAGCAGTGCGATGCAATTTCATTCTAAATACTTACCCTGATGAATTTTTACACAGTTTTAATCCACTTAAAAGATGAAGACTGTTCTTCAAGTCATTGAGGACTGGAGATTTGGAATAACATCCAGACTCAGCAAAAAAGGGCTCCAAGGATGGAGACCCTGAAATAGCTCCTCCACTTTGCAAGGACCCCTAGGGCTATCGCTTTAGAGTAAGGGTCAAATAAACCAGCCTGAACACATATGTACAGAACTGAGCCCAGCTGCAAGTTATCTGAGTGACCCAGAAAAACCTTCAGTGTTTATTAATATTTTGCCAGACTTCTGGAGTACCCAACTCCTGAGTAGGAACAGATTACAAGAGTATTCTATTGAAGAAGCTAACATATTCCAACTCCTGAAGTTATTTCTTTTTTTTTTTTTTATAATTTTATTGAATCATAATTCTGTACATTGGTGCAATCCTAGGGCACGATTCATATACATTCAGAAATGTTTTCATCATACTGTTACAGATAGCCTTCATGGCATTTTCTTGATCACTATATAAAGACATTGATACTCTACATTTAATAAGTTATTTCTACAAAATATTTTTCATGTATGCAATTATAGATAACTAAGAATGCTAGTAATCAACATCATTATGAATAAGACAGAAAAAGTAGAAGCAGAATCACAAGAACTTCAAATATTAAGTTTTTCAAGCACAGAATATGAAACACTTATATCATATTCAGGTGGATAAGTACCAAGCCTAAACATTTCATCAGGCAACTGACACCTACAAAAGTCAATACAGTGGTCATGACAAAACTAAAGTGAAATTCTAGAACTGAAGTTAAAAACTCAATGGATGTGTTTAACTACAAAGTAGACACAGGTAAAAAAAGAAGTTGCAGTGTCTGAACATATGTTTAGACCTTCTCAAAAAGGAAGAAATGTGAAGAAGAAATCAATATCTAAAGAAACATGTCTGAAAATTTTTCAGAATTTATATGCAATACTGATTGACAAATTTATGAAGTCTAATGAATTCCAAGAATATTTTTTAAATTCTCAATTAGATGTGTCATATGAAAATATAGTATATCAAAGAAAAAAGTCTTTAAGATGGCTTGAGAAAAATGATAGATATCTTTTAAGAAGCTATAGTCTGATAGAAGAACTGCTCACCCACCAAAGATGGAAGGAAGATCTGTGGATTGACAGAAGATGATATTAAATCTACTATTCTTTACACAAAATGAAATTCTTAAGAATCAGACATTTTAGACAAATGAATAGATAAGCCTTGCTACCACACACTAAAGGGAATTCTAATGGGTGAACTTCAGATTGAAAGAATGCAATCCTCAATGGAAGGTCAGAAATATAGGAAACAATTATTTGGAAAGAAAGTGATATGGTAAATGTAATCAACATAATCTTTACAGAGTATAAAACAAAGGCTTGTGATGTGTGTGGACACACATACACACTCAAATAAATCTTATCCCCTAAAATGGCATAAAATTGAGCAGGTTAAAAGAATAAATATATTTCAACGTGAAGAGAGATTCTTGCATTTTTTAAGAAACTTGTAAATAAAAGGTGTCCATTAGCCTTAATAAGGACGCATATTCTCATTTCTAGAGTAACCTCTAAAACCTAGAAAAGGCTCGGTGCCTGTAGCTCAGCAGCTGGGGCTCCAGCCACATACACCGGAGCTGGTGGGTTCGAACCCAGCCTGGGCCTGCCAAACAACAATGAGAACTAGAACCAAAAAATAGCCAAGTGTTATGCTGGGTACCTGTAGTCTCAGATGCTTGGGAGGCTGAAGCAAGAGAATCACTTAAGCCCAAGAGTGTGAGGTTGCTGTGAGCCTGTGATGCCACGGCACCCTACTGAGGGCTACATAGTGAAATTCTTTCTCAAAAAAAAAAATGAATAAATAAAATAAATAAAAAATAAAACCTAGAAAAACCTAATACCTGAATAGCAGGTATATTAAAGAAATCAAAAAAGGAGAGGCAGAACACAAAACAGGTGGGTTAAATTAAAGTACCTAAAGGATATAGCTTGAATTTAAATATGAATAATGATAGTAAATCCAAGTAGAATAAAAATTTCAGTTGAAAGACAAAGCTTGTTAGACTGAATTTAAAAACAAAAAGGATACATGGACTATAGGAGATACTTTGAACATAAGGATACACAATGGTTGAAATTTTGAAAGATGGAAAATCATGAACACAACCGATTCAGCTAATACAACTATATTAATATCAGAAAAATTAGATATGAAGACATTGTTTGTACACACCTAATATTTTGAGTTCAAAACTACGAAAAGTCAAACATTGATTATTTTCCAATAGTAAGAGCTTATACCCATTGATTGATAAAACAAGTAGATAAAAATTCAGTTAGTTAAGGGTGTGGAAGATACAAACAGTACTCAGTGAGCTCAAACCTAACAAGCAGATATGGAACATTACAGAACACAACTACTTTCAAACACAAAATATTCAAAACATGTGTTTTATTTCTTTTTTTTTTTTTTTTTTTGCAATTTTGGCTGAGGGCCAGGCTTGAACCCTCCACCCCCCAGTATATAGGGCTGGCACCCTACTCCTTGAGCCACAGGCACCGCCCAACATGTGTTTTATTTCTAGGGAAACTGTAGATGCCTACTGAATTATTTTGAAATAAAATATTGTTACTTCTATAATGAATTTTAAATATTTTAACTAAAAACTATTAGGCATTCAAGTGGCAAGAAAATGTGATCTATTGTCTAAATAATAAGTATATAGATATTTACTGTACAGTTATTTTTACTTTTCTATATTTTTGAAATTCATATTATAAAAAGTTTTTTTAGGTTAACTTATGTCGTTAAAAATGTCAATTAATTTCAAAGACTTAAAGGCAATTAAGACTATGTGATATGATCACAGTACAAGTTATGTTTATAATCAATAACAATGATAATTTTAAATCCCCCTGTTTGAATACAAAGAAATACACATTTGAATAATCCTTGTGTCAAGAATTCATAACCATTACTATGAATCTAAAATAATGCTTAAGAGTGAAATTTATACCCCTAAATATTTAATCAGTATTAGAAAAAGAAAACATGAAAACGATTGAACATTCATCTCAGAAAATTAGAAATATAGCAAAATAAACCAAAGAAAGTAGAAAAAAGATTAAGGTATTATAAAATAGCAAATACATACATAATACAAAATATTAGCAAAGCTGCTTTAGTTCAGGCTGCATTACTAAAATACTGCAGCCTGGGAGGATTATACAGCAGAAACCGACTTTTCACAGCTCTAGAGGCCAGAAGTCGATGAGAGCAGAGTGCCGTCAGGGATGAGTTTTGGTTTGTCGTCTTGCCGTGTTCTCACATGGGGGAAGCAAGTGTGGCCTCTTTTCATATGGGCTCAGTCCTCATGACCCAATTAACTCCCAAAGACCACCACCTCCAACATCAACTGAGGATTAGATTTCAACGTAAGAATGAGGAGTACAAACATTCACTCCATAGCAAAAGCCACAGACTTTCTTTAAAAGTCTAATAAAACTGATAAATCTCTGGTAAAACCAAGCATATAAAAAGGAAGGCACAGTAGCACCCTACAAGAAATGAAAAAAAGAGGATGTCACTAAAGTTATTGCTCTTATTTTTAAAAAAAGATAATGTAACATAACTTTACAGTGAATTTTTTGAAAATTTTGGTGAAATAACCTAGAAACAATGTAATTCACCAAGATGGACAAAAAGAGAAATAAAAAATCAGAATAGTATAATAACTTTTATATATCGAAGCTGTAATTTTAAACTTCTCCATAAATGAACTCCTAGTACAAAGCAAGATTCACCTCTAGAAAGTTATCCCAAATATTTAAAGAAAAACATAATTCAATTCTCATACAAACTCTTTTAGAAAGTAGAAGAAAAAAGGTACATTCAGCAACTAATTTTGTCAGCCTTCGTACCAAAAACCAAAATGGTATGAGTAATGGTATAAGTAAAAATTAAAGGCAAATATCAATTATAAATACAGATACAAAATTCAAAATAAAATTACTAATATATCAACTCCAACATTATGTAAGAAAAATAGTATATCAAGATCAAGTTTAGTTTGTACCAGGAATTCAGAGTTGATTTATCATTAAAAGAAACACATTAATAAATTAAGAAGAAAAATCATACAGCTGTATAAACAGATGCAAAAAAAAAGTTAAAATTTAATATCCATTTTTAATACAGAGTCCTAGAAAGTAAATTGATAAATTATACTCAAAAAAAAAAATTGTGTTTTAGGTACCAAAATCCTATAGCAAATATCCCACTTAATGTAGGAACATTAAAAGATAACACAAAATTACTCTTTGATATCAGGAAGGGAAATAGGCATAATGTCATGGTTACCACATGCATTCAGCATTGTTTTGAAGTCCCTGGAGGGTGTGAAAAGGGAAGAAAAAATAAAAGTTGTAATAGCAGGAAAGGGAAAACAAAACAATCGTTTGCAAATGATCAATACTATGACATTTGGAAAACCCAAAAGAATCTGTAACTAAATTGTTAGAAATACCAGTTTGGCAAACATAAGGGATGTAATCCATACACAAAAGTAAAATTCAGTTTATTTGTATTATATTAACAGCAAAAATGAAATTTCAAAAATTACTGTTTTTATCAGTTCTCTCTTGCTGCTTTAGCAAATTACCACCACAAGCTTATTGGCTTAAGACAACCCAAATTTATTATCTGACAATGCTATAGATTAGAAGTCAACACAGGCCTTTCTGTTGTTGGCAGGGCTTTGTTCTTGTTGGAGGCTTCAGAGCACAATCCATTTCCTTATCTTTTTTGGCTACCAGATGTCCTACACATTCATTGGCTTGTGGGCTCTTTGTCGGTACTCAAGTGGTCTCTTTGTCGGTACTCAAGTCAACAAAGTTGCATCGTTCTATTTTTCTGAATCTGTATTTCTCTCAGCCCACAGCCACAAAAAGCTCCTTAGACCAAAGTGATCAGGTCAGGCTCACATAGATAATGCCGATGATCTTCATCTCTCAGGCCTTAACTTCATCACATTTGCAGAGTCACTGTTCCTATGTAAGGTAACAGTCACGGATTCCAGGAGTTAGAAGGTGGCCATGTTTGGGGAGAGAGTGACATTAATTCTGCCAACCACTAAGAGTATGTGAAAAATTAAGTATCTAGAAATAAATATTAACAGAAAATGTGACGGACCTCCATGGGGAAATAGAAAACTATAAAACTTTGTTGAGAAAAGTTAGAAGACATAAATTAATGAAGGGATTTTAGTGTTCATGGAGTGGAAGATTCGATTAAAGTTCTCTTTTTATAGTGAAATATATATCAGTTACATTGTCATTCAGTTTAAAAACATTGTATTTTAATGCTATCATGTAATAGGAGTCTATGAAATTAATAAAATTTTCTTTTTTGAGTACTCTCATTTATCTAATCTGTTCAGTTGGAGAATCGTCCTCAGGAAAAGCTTCAAGGAGTCTTGCACAGCACATCCCCGGCCCAGGTGGTATTGAAGGTGTGAAAGGGGCAGCGTCTGGAGTCGTTGGTGAATTAGCACGAGCCAGGCTGGCACTAGATGAAAGAGGGCAGAAACTTGGCGACCTGGAAGAAAGAACAGCAGCTATGTTATCAAGTGCAGAGTCATTTTCTAAACATGCTCATGAGGTATGTCTCTCAAACAGATAGCTACAGAAGAAACCCCAAGGAAAGCAAATGTGAAAGTTACTGTATTTTTATATGCATGAATTTTCATATATCCTTTGTACAATTTCAAATTCCTGAGTTTTGCCACCAGAGGGAACCGTAAGAATAGTTCTCAATTGCTTTTGAAGTCTTTTGAAATCTCTTACTGAAGATTATCAATTTTGAAGTTCTTAAAGGGTATGGTCTTTTTTCCTTCAACTAGAACTGTTCTTAATGCTTTCAATAAGTTGATTTGAAGTAAGCAATCTATTAACACTACAGAATGTTTCAGAATAACAGAATTTTTGAAAAACATGTAGAAACTAGTTATAACTTATAAAAACTGTTCTGGCATTTCAGAAACATGATTTTCCTGTTTCTCCCCTTTAGATGATGTTGAAATACAAAGATAAGAAGTGGTACCAGTTCTGACAACCAGAATCCAGTAAGTTCAACTTCAGCCAGAAGGAAAAAAGTTTTCCTTTTTAATTAATTGATTGATTTAGGAAAGTCAACATTAAAGGGATGTTCATCGCTGAATACTGTTCTTTCCTCGCACAATCATGCACTGTTTCACCTCAGTCGTGTGGCTTTAACTGAGGAGTGTTCCATGCACTCAAACTGGAGCAGGAGGTGTGTGCCGGCTGTGAATCGACAGGTCACAAGTGACAGACGCAGAAACAAAGGAGGATGTGGAAGAGATATGGCAGGGACTAATCCTGGATCATTCCTGTGTTAAACTTTCATACGCCGAAAGGTTGTGTGCTGTCATATCTGCCATCAGTGTTTGACCTGTTTAGGGAGAGGCAATAAGTGAGAAGTCCTAAAGCTGAAATAGTCACGTTTGTGTCACTGGACTGGATCACAAACAGCTGTCTCGGACTTTTTCCCTTAAACTGACTGGTCATCAGTACCATTAGTGAAAAAGAATCGAACTGTTTGTTACCATATCTTTAGACAGATAAGCTGAACGGTGGGCTTTAAATAGTAAAGACATACACACAGTTGACTTGTGTATGGGCTACTCTCGGATTCTTGTTAATATATACTTGTGTTTAGTTCATATTTTGTCTAAAGCAAAACAAGACAATACATCACTTTTCATTGAAAAGAAAAGTGTAGAGCATGACTGAATTGCTCATCATTCTGGAAGTTTCCATGTAGTGGCTATGCAGTGTGGAAAGTGAGAAAAACCTCCATTGTGGTGAGGAGAATACTTCAATGTTCCTTGTCCTTGTTCTCATTAATTCAGCTGAAGGTGGATTTGACCAAAATAGGTACTGGTTAAAGTTGTAGAAAATGTTAAAATTGGCTAAGTTTTTAATTTTGCTTGAATTTTTATAAAATGTTTAACCACATGTACCTTTGCATTATTTAATTAAAATTGCTAAAAAAGAAAAAAAAAAGAAAAAAAAAAGCCCTTTCTTTATTTCAGTAAAATGCTCAGCTCCCTTTTTAAAATGCCCTTTATTTGCTAACTGTTCCAATACACTCAGGTGATGAGCCAATTAAATCTTAGTGCACATGCTGTCGCATGGAAAATTACAAGCATCTGTTGCCAATAATTATCTATAAGAGTCTAGTCTGATGACATACAAAATATTTTCTGTAGAAATATACTATAAATCTGTACATATCCTTTCAAGGTGTTAAAAAGCCAAAAAGAAAGGAAAATACGTACACTTTGATAACTAAATTATTTCTGTATTGGAATATAAATGCAGATTGAGTCCAGCAATGGACAGTGAATGTCTGGTTCATACAACAGCCTTACAGACAGGAAGGAATCCGCTTTGTAGATCTGGAAGGAAGCAATCTGACAATGCTGGCTAGTCTGAGATTATTATTGATTGTTGATAAAGCAACAAAATAGCAAAACAGCATTAAAATTAATGTCAAATTTAAAAATTGTCTTCTATTAAAACATTCTTTAAATCATTTTCTTTTTTCATTAAGAGATAATCAGCGCACAAATTGATAGGAACAACATGGTGGTTGTTTTCTCTTCCATATGCTCATGAAAGGCATACGTAGGACACATTGACTTTTTCATGCAGTCTGTTATGCATTTTTCTGCTTTACTTGTCATTAATAAAGCTTTTATGTTTACATTTTATAATGTGCACTACTGGATACAAAAGTTTACATCAAAGTTTACTTTAAATATCATTCAGTGGGGACTAAAATATATGTGATAGAGATAATTGATCAAGCCAAAAGAAATATTTTAAAAATATAATTATTTTCAAAAGTTTTTGAATTTATAAAGTACTGATACCTTTTTTTTAGTTACTGTTAGCTATCTACTGAGCATTCTGCAGTTTATGAATTGTTTAATTTGTATTGATAAATGGGTTATCCAATAAACCCATTGTTCCATGACATGTCACAGGATGTGTTAGAGCCTTTTTTAAAGGTACAGTTTTGTGAATGTCATCAGTAAAATCAACAGTTACAGATTTAAAAGGAGTTGAGAAGCATTAAGTAAATTAATACACTGATTGATTATTTATGTGGAAGGTCATATTCGCTGTAATTATTTAATTTGCTGTGTTATTTTCATTTTTTACTGTCATTTTTCCTGCTGTATACAAAATAAAAAACAAACTTGTAATTATTTTCAGACAAAGAATTAGATATACTGACCTGAAGTGGATTTTTAGGATTTGGTAAGAAAATCCTACGTTGACATTTTGAGTTATTTAATTCTTAATCTACAAATTATGCACAACAAACTAGGGAGTCAGTCGGGATTAAAAAGCTATTGAAGTATGTTTGAGTAGAGAAAATAAGCTTCTTAAAGGTATATTTGATTCAGTCTGTAGATAACAGACAGTCTGCAGTAATAACTAACCCAGGGAATTTATTGTAATCTGAGAATCAACATCTCTTATTTTTAATTTTTAAATACAGAAAGTATAGTCACCAGCAAGCCATGATTTCAAGAAAATTAACCAAAAAAAGTTCAAATAGAAAAATGAAAGATTTCCATGTACTCGCTCCATACCCTCGGCATTGGTTTGCCGCATCTGTCCTTAACTTTAAAGTCATTGAAGTATTCATTGATTAGCAGTTTGTCAGTAGGAAGTAGTTTTTCTGTACGTACATCTATCCAGTTCATTTCACTTTTCCAACTGAAATCCATATGTATTTGCTTAGAAAGTTATTTGAAATCTTATATTCTGACCAATTCAGTATATTATACCCATTTTAAGTTTTGCATTGTCCTAACACTTTTCGTTTGCATTTCAATTGTACAAAGTGTTTCCAGAAAATTGTTATAGATTCAACTGAGCTATTACTAACTTCTTACTTTGATTTTTTATGGATGTGAACAATGCTGCTACTTGTCTATGTTATTATGTGTAAGTGTATTACAATTTAATTAAGTGCAGTAGTTTAAAAGTAAAGAATGAAGCATTTCTTTTGCTTAGAACTTAGTTGTAGGTTCCTCTGAAGTTATTTATGTGGATATGTGAGTATTTTAAACAAGTCTGAAAGTGTTACATACTTTTAGGTTACAGGGGTGCTGGGGAAATTGCTGAGAAAAGAAAGAATATGTAGAAGACACTATGGAGTTCAAAGTTTTACCCTGAGTTCTATATTTCATAAATGTTTTGCTTAAGGCATTTCTCATGTGACATTAGAAAAGCTATATCCAAAGGTAAATTTTTTGTGGCAAAGATTTATTTTACTTTTTAACTTCTGGGACTTTATTTCTTTCTGCAAAATAAAGAGCACTGAACTTTAAACTTGAATTTTTTCTGCACTTTTTTTAGGTAATGAAAACTTTTTATTATCATTTAATCCACATTTCTCGATTTAAATCAAGTAATAGTGTATAAAACATACCAAAATCATGAATATGCTGCTAGCCACACCTTTAACAAACTGATCAGTTTTAAAACCTTCAATAGGTTTTTATATAGTTTTCAAAGATATGAAAAATAGTAAAATAATTTGCTGTATGTTTCAGTGTTCTTGGTCTTAATTATTGCAACACTTTCAGATTTGTTTTAAGATCATACAGTAACATGTTATATTTATACATACTTCTAGAGAATATACTTTTAGTTTTAAAATGGAATTTTTATAAATGTACTCTTTAATTTTAAAAATGGTGAACTTGTTAAGTTTAAGTCAAAGTACTTAAAAAGTATGTATATTATCCATACAAAAGGTTATGTTTTACGCTTATAATAAGAAATATTGGTATCTCATATCGAGATACAATTAATTTTAAAAAAATCATACATCATTGAAAAGTCTTCACACATGACAGGAAAGGTACCATTACTATGGTTTAAAAAAACCCTCTATTGAGCATTTTCAAATATTAATTTTATTTGGGGGGAAAATGCCCACAATAATAATTGCAAGATCTTTCTCAATAGCTACAGCTTGCTGTTGGATGCCTACCTTAACTATTGTTTTAAAATATAGATATATATATATTTAAAATAGTTTTCCAGGTATTTTCTTCTACCTTTTTTAAAAATAAATTTCCAAAAATGAAAACAGAGTTTATGTATTTTTGTCAATGAAGGTTTTTATTTTGTAGTTTATAGAATTTGTTCCTTATCAGTTTGATACTTGATCAATATTCTTAGACTTTTTAATCTGTATTTACTTTGGAAAAACACAAAACACTCCTATATCTTAAATGTACTTTTTTTTCTTTTCCCTTTTAGGGTGTTTGTTCTATTGAATTGAAATTTAGGCCCACAGATTTTTTTTTTTCATTTGAAAATGAATGTGAAGATACTGTTTACAGCTTTCGTTAATTGCACTTTTCATCACTCTGATCAATTTCTTGTAAAGTGCTATGGGGATTATTTTTCCTGTGAATAGTAATGATCTTACTACTGCCTCAGAAGTTTTCAAAAAGGTTCTGTGGACAGAAAAAAAGAAGCGCTATTGCAAACACTAACAATGTTAACATATTAGTTATTAGTTATTTTGCATTCCTGTTGCAACCAAAACACACACAAAGGGAAACGCTTCAGCTTACCTTTCTCAGCTGAATTAAATGATTTTAATAACTTCCCAGTTACCAGGGTTATAACTTTGCTTTCTTTAGTTACTAATATATTCTTAAATTATTAGGCATAATTCATTATTTACAAATTGAGTATAGTAGTCTGGGGCTACTTGTTAAGTGCTCTCTTTATTTTATTCTTAACATTAGAAAAATCATGAATGTCAGTTTTGCCAGTATTTTACAATGAGGCTCATAGTTTAAATTAAAATTTTATAGTGTATGAGATGTAAATAAATTAGTATTAATTTATTATAGATTGTTTGACTCAGGCTTTTAAAATGGGTATAAGTTAATGATAATGGAATCCTATTCATTTGCTAGTTTTTTGATTTTTTTTGAAATATATTTTTGCTATTTGTTTTGTGTTGTCTAAACTTCAACTGAAGACAATGTATGGAGTTGAAAAGCGGACTCAACATATCAATGAAAGCAATGCAAAGAGGGTAAATCATGTTTTAATTTTTAATTTTTTTTGTAAATAAACAGTACTGTGATGTTTTAGATGTGTCCTCTGCTCAACATGATAGCTAGAACCAGAAAAACATTTTGCTTCCTAGTTTTACTATTAGTTCATTGTAAATGCATAACCAAAAGACAATATGAAAAAGAGCAAGATCAAGGTTCCCTAACATCGTCCACTTCAGGGCCAGCATGCGTGGTACAGAGCTCTAGCTTGTGTAGACCTTAAACTGTACATGCAGGTGTTTTCAGTTGCCGCACTTTTCTAAAAAAAAAAAAAAAAAAAGAAAGAAAAAATCTTGCTCAGTCCCAGTAACTATCTCCAAGGTAATTACTGGAATATGCATTTTGAAATACAGTTTTAAAAAGAAAAAAAATCTGTGTATTGTTTCATCTTAAAAAAGAAAAAATGAAGCACTATTGCAAACACTAACAGTGTGTTAAACTTTGTAGTTATTTTGCATTCCTGTACTTTACAAAATGTCATCACAGCAAAAGGTTTAAAATTAAGTAATGAAATATTTTTGTAAATAAATACCGTTAAGCTGGTATTTTAAAAAATGTATTATAAATTAATGTTTCTGGAAAATGTTCATATATATGTATATGAATGTCTCTTTATGCTGAAGGGCTCTGATTGGGCAAAATAAAATACTCTACTCTCTCCTGAAACTAAATCAGCCCTTTTTTCTGGGAAATTTGTTTTAGTTTTTTTTTTCTGAATTGTGGAACTAACCTGATAGTATAAGAAAATGATTGATAAAAATAGATTCCCACATTTATAAGGAGAAAGTCAAGTTAATCAGGTAATTCAAATAAGAACTACATTTTTCTTAACTATCTGGAATTTGGGGTGAATCTCACCTACTCTTGTCTTGCGTGAGGTGTAAAGGAGATGGTGTTGGAATCCAGGAATAAGAATGGGATGGAGATTTACGCTTCTCGGCTTTTAGCGTGTTCACAAATTGGTAGGAGATCTTGTTCAAAAACAGATTCTGGTTCAGTGCCTATGAGATGGGGCCCAATTTTGCATCTGTAACAAGCAAGCATCGAGCTCACGGAGATGCTGCTGGTCTTGGAACATATATACTTTGAGGAGCAAGGCTGCAGATCACTTTGTAACTGGCATTTTGCTAGTTGATGTTGTCAATAGCAGTGTCCCAGTACTGATACCAAAGGTGAACATTGCATTAGTGAATCTAGAATATTGTAATTCAAAGAAGACCAAACAGTACTTATTTATCATCGTTTCCATTGCATTCTAGAATGTGTTACTTGTAGTTATTCTTGTTATGGGGTGTTCTTGGTCCACATGGTGGCAGTCACGTCTTGCCTCACTGTGTGAGCGTAACAAGAAGTGCTCATAGTAGAATTTGACAAGGGAAAAGCCGCAGGCTCTGCAAAGGAAAATATTCATGTTGGGTACTTTTTAATCTAGAAAGTTGCTGAACATTCTTAGACATAGAACAGACAATATTTCCTCAAGTAATTTATATAAATTGATGTAGATCATTTGATAATGTGATGTGGTTTATTCTCAAGAGAAGTTTTTAGTATTTAGGAAATATTGGCATAAAGTGATAAACTTTTTAAAACTGAAGATTGCCTTTTAAAACTGCTCATGCCTTTTTAAAAAATTTTACTTTGAGTGTGTTCTGGACGAATGGTACAGTGCTATCCATTATAGTATATCCAAATATACTTGTCATTGGAACTCTGCCAGGCACTTATAGGAAGATTCTGACTTTTTTCCGATTACTTTAAAGATAATGTTTATTCTGTCATATTTTTGCAGTTTTTGTCTTGTTTTGCCATTGGTACCCCAAGGAAAGCTTTCCAAATGTTTATTGTGTAGACTAAAGCATCTTTTAAATAAGAAAAGACTTCTTTCAGTCATTTATTTTTTTCAAATTGTATTCATGTTTTTATTTGTTTTATTATTTTTTTTATTATCTTTATCATTAAATCATAGCTGTGTACAATAGTGCAATCAAGGGGTACAATGTGCTGGCTTCAAATACAATCTTGACTATTTTCATCAACCTGATCAACATAGCCCTCCCAACAATTTCTCCATTATTATATGAAGACATTTGTATTCTGCATTTAGTAAGATTCCCCTATACCCTTCTAAGATGCACCGTAGGTATGGCCCCACCAATCACCCTCCCCTCACCCCTCCCAGCCCTTGCCCCTTTCCCTATATTCTTGTGTTATAGTTGGGTTATACCATTCATATGACAGCTATAAATTAGCTTCATAGTAGGGCTGAGTACATTGGATACTTTTTCTTCCATTCTTGAGATACTTTGCTAA
>CAUYON010147687.1:0-14278 GCA_963573935.1 Arctocebus calabarensis | reverse complement strand
CCTATAATTCCTTTACTGGGTATATACCCAGATGACCAAAAAATTACAGAACAACAATGATATCTGTACCAGATTGTTTATTGCAGCCCAATTCATAATTACTAAGTCATGGAAGAAGCCCATGATACACGAATGGATTAATAAACTGTGGTACATGTATACCATAGAATATTATGCAGCCTTAAAGAAAGATGGTGACTTTTCCTGTTTCATATTTACATGGATGGAGCTGGAACATGTTCTCCTTAGCAAAGTATCTCTAGAATGGAAGAAGAAAGTATCCAATGTATACACCCCAAATATGAGACAAATTCTTTATCCTTCAAGTGAAGGCTACAACCCATTTATTGCACAGGAATAAGGGGAAAGGGGAAGGGAGGGAAGGGGAGGGAGAGGGTGGGGGGAGATGGGACAAAGGGTGAGATCACATGTGTGGTACATATTCGAAGGGTCAGGAGAAAACTTCTAAATATGGATCAAAAATGTTTTCATATAATAAACGAGAAAATATCATGAACGGTATGTCAATCAGGTTGATAAAATATCTCAGATTGCGTGTGAAGCCCCCACTGTACCCCATGATTGAACTAATGTACACAGCTATGATTCAATAAAAAAAAATCATCTTTTGTTCTAATTTATGGGCATGTTCATTTCTGTTAAAGACATTTTGGCTTAAACATTCAACTGTCTTGCTCTTTTTTCTATATGTGCCTAGTTTTCTAACTTTATTTCTTTATACAAGCCAGAAATAAGTAATATCAAAACTTTAGGCTATATCTTTTTCCTCTACTATGTTAAGCAGAACTCTAAATCATTCTAAGGAAATTTGAGTAACAGGCGCTGTTGCTACCCAACTGGGTTTTAATGCCCACTTCAGCAAAGGAAGCCAATTTACTGAGACAGGCAGACAAATGCACCCTCCCAAGAATTTGGAAAATGTGGTTTTTAGGGATAATTTGACTGGTATAGGTAATCAGCATTGCTGATTGGCTGGGGATGAACTCAGAGGATTGGGAAACAGAAGTTGTTTTCTTGCATTGAGATAGTTCCTGAGTAGAGGGTCAATGATCTGGTTTCAGATGGTCCACACCAGAGTCTAGAAAATATCTCAAAGACTTGTCTTAGGTTTCACAATAGTGATGTTATCTATAGAAGCAGTTAGAAAAGTTTTAAATCTTGTAGTGAGCAATTAAAGGATGGCAAGCTCTGAAACAAAGGCTGGGTACTGTTTAGCTATGCCAGTACTTCTGGAGAAATCACACTTTTACCGTGGTTCTTGTTTAAGGCCCTACATTACATTAGTATAGGGAGTTTTGGAGCTAGAAACCAGAGTCCCCTTCTGAGAGGCAATGTTATTCCATGGTTTCTATTGGTCACCTATATTTCCAAAAAAAAATTTTAAAATAGAGTTGAACGTCGTTATTCACAGAATCCAGATGTGAAGATTTGCCTACTCACTGAAATGTATTTGTAACTCCAAAAATCAATACTTCTGGGCTATTCAAAATGGGTGCAGGGAGGCAAAAACTTAGAGTCTCCTGGTATGTATATTCATTGACAAAGGGAAAAAATGACCTGTTTTTTGTTTTAGCTTTCATATTGTAAATGAGTGCCATTTGCCATCTATTTAATGACACATTTTTCACATTTTTGTTGGTTTTGTCAGTGACTTTGCTGTTTACAATGCCTGGCAGGAGAAGTGCTGAAGTATTGTCTAATGCTCCTAAGTACAAAGAGACAGAGATGGGACATATGAAGAAAATATGTGTATTAGACAGACTGTATTTCTGGCATGAGTTACAGTGCTGTGGTCCTAAGTTCAATGATAATAAATCAACAATACCTTATACATCCCGAGAAAAGGAGAGGGAATTCACTGATCTGTACATGAGAATATCTCAAAGAGTGTTACAATATCATCTGCAGTGAATGTTAAAGCTATGAAAAAGACAGAAAAATAACACTATTTTGGGATTCATTAGGTGATGACTGATAAAATTGTCACAGTGGCCAGCACTATTGTGAGCCCACAAGCCAAAGAATATCTTTGTCCCTGGGTTTGGGAAAATGTGAAATCTTATTTGGCTAATATTTACTCATAAATATTCCAGGTACTGAATTATTTGTAAATACATATATATTTTAGGTAGTATATATTTTACATGGTGTACGTATGTGTGTATATAATATGTCTATATAATATCGCACACACACTTCAAATGAGGTGTCTTTAACAGAAGCACACTGCACATTTAAAACAAAATGATGTTTGCTTATTTAGTGAAATTGTGATGAGAGGTCCATAGGTGTTTTTTTCATAGAATCTATGGCTCAATATTTGCTAATTTAGTATCCAAAGCAATTTTATAAAACATTATAACTAATGAAAAAAGAATGCAATCTATAGTAGATAAAATGAAGTTTGTCTTAGGTGGTGCCTGCGGCTCAAAGGAGTAGGACGCCAGCCTCATATGCTGGAGGTGGCGGGTTCAAACCCAGCCCCGGCCAAAAGCTGCAAAAAAAAAAAAATGAAGTTTGGCTCTTTTTTATGGATAGAAAATTCTGGTAGGTTTTTTGTTTGTTTGTGTGTTTTTACAGTTTCTTTGCTAATACTCCTCTATTTAAACAATAATCAAATATGAAAGAATCAGAAATCACATAATAGAAAAATGCCAGATATAGATCAAATAAAGTGTATTCAGTATTCATGAACTAAGACTTGTGAAAGTAAATTTCATTTTCGAAAATGCTCCTTGTATGTCTGTTAATTTAGAGAAAAATACATGTTGCAAAATGTACTTATCTATAATGGTATTCATAGGTGGTAGAGGAGAAGATTTATTATTTAGATTATTTCACAACTCACTTAGAAAATTGAAAGAGAAAAAGGCTAAAGAATATGACAAAAATATGGTAAACTAATAGAAAAGGTGAGGGGAACAACAACGTGTTTTTCCTACTATAGTCTCACAACACAAAATACTTCTGTGACTCCACATATGTGAAGGTATTTCCCCATATATCAAGGAATCAGACAGTTAACGTGGTAAAAACCAGATGGCTGACTCTACATCCATTAAATTCTGATACTATCAGGAAATAGTGTCACATAAACACTTGCAGTTCTGACTCATCTGCTCTAAATTGGGGTTCCAAATTCCCTCTGCTGGGGTTGAACTAATTTGCTGGGATGTCTCACAGAACTCAAGGAGACATGTTTACTAGGATATTGTAAAGATACTACAAAAAATATGCAAGAATAGCCAGCTGAAAGGCATACATAGCCTGAGGGAGACTCGCCTGGGTCTTGCTTGTTCTCTGGGTGCGCCCGGACCATGAGCCTCCACGTCTTCAGCTATTCAGAAACCCTCAGATCTCAAAGTCCTGTAGATGATTCTCTTCCTAACCATGATTGATTAAATCAATGGCCCTTGGTTTATAAGGTCAAATATCAGCCCCTCCCCCTCCCAGGACATGGAAGCTGGACTAAAAGTCCCACTGCTCTAATCACATGATTGGCTGTTATTAGAATCCCCCCCACCCAAACCAGGAGTCTCAACCACTAGTTGTCTCATTACCCTGCATATTGCACAATTATCACTTAAGAGAGTTCAAGGATTTCAGGAACTCCATGTTAGAAAACAAGACAGAAGACTACATATATATTTCATAAAATCAAAGGAAATATAAAGGAATGTAGACTAAACAATAATAAACCGTTTCTTGAAATCAACTGGTTTGAGTAAAAACATTCATAAAAAATAATTAGCTCAGAACAGCATGAGTTACAAGAGGTGCATGTGAGGCTATGGAGATATAATTATGGGATGTCAGTGCCACCATTGCACCATTGTTCTTATGAAATATTTTTTTTCTTCCCAGTAGTTCACTGACTAGCTATCTCACCAGTTATCTTCATGTTTTTGGAATATGCAACACAAAGAAGCAATGTACCACCAGTCAGCTTATGTTATTTTATTTTATTATTTTATTTTTTGAGACAGAGCCTCAAGCCGTCGCCCTGGGTAGAGTGCCATGCCTCACAGCTCACAGCAACCTCTAACTCTTGGACTCAAGCGATTCTCTTGCCTCAGCCTCCCAAGTAGCTGAGACTACAGGCGCCCACCAGAAGGCCCAGCTATTTTTTAGTTGTAGTTCCCATTGTTGTTTGGCAGGCGCGGGCTGGGTTCGAACCCCCTAGCTCTGGTGTATGTGGCTGGTACCTTAGCCGGCTCGAGCTACAGGCGCCAAGCCTGGTTTATGTTATTTTAATGTAAACTCAATAAACAACTTAGGACCTGCTGTTTCTTTTTTCCCTTAAGAACTCACTTGTGATCGCTGCTAACTGCAGCATACATTCAGGGGCAACTTGAATCTACACTACCAGGTTACATTTCTCAACCTTGGATGAAATCAGCTACATATTGGTTTTGCCTCAGTTTTTTCCTTTAGTTGGCTGCATCTGGTAAAAGTCTGGAAGATGCAGAGTGACCTCTCGACCCCCACCCAGCAGCAGCATTCCCCCTTAGACTGGGAGCTCAGAGCAGCACAAATCCATTGCATTTCAGAATCCAGAGGTTTCTAAGAGTGCAAAAGGCTGAGTCCTTGTGAATCCAGACCTCTCTTTTCTTTTCAGTTGAAGTATAGATTTTATTTTTGCTATTTTTCAAACCCTCTCTTTCCTTTAAGAGTGAGGACTTCATTGTCTGTCTCTGGCTGGAAGATACTGGTAAAGAGGTGTGCAGAAAAACGGATTTCTTCACCTCTGCCTCAGGGCAAAGAGATTGGGTCATGACCGGAAAAGAAGTTTTGCAGTGGACTTCTGTCCTTTCATCCCTGATACATGACAGTTTGGCATTTTTGGCTTCATTTCTTGTGCCTAAAATTACACAGCACGCTCTTAAAATTACAGCTGCTTAATATTGTTTGTATCTAGGACTTTTCTTTTCACTCCTTACCAATTCTTGAAAAATGCATGAGGGTCAATGCTCTCACCACAAAGAGAAAAGACAATTGCTGCCTCTGAACCTTGTGGGTACTATAGACAACTAGAACCTTTGCAAAAGTGTCTAAAACGTACGTCCGTGATGTGTAGTGGCTTTATGTAATTCCTCCTTACAAAAAGAACACGTACATGGACATTCAACTCAGCTGGAAAGTGCAATAAGGTGATTAGACATTCTGTGACAAGTGAGAGAGTAATTCATAACTTTTGGCAACACCTTGAGGAGTGATGCTCATAAGTATCAAAACACATTTCCAGCCTTACGCACTTCTGAAAAGTTCCTAAATTGTAGGAAATAAAGGTTCAATATCTGAGTGCTCTTGTAAGGAACAATCTCCTTCAGAAACACCCACCGGTTTTATGCACAATACCTATGGGGTGTCCCCTTATGTTAATAAACATCTAAAAAGTGGACCCACATAACCCGGGAGAGTTATAAGCAGCGATGCCTAAATGGAGGTTTTGAAAACCCTAAGATAATTCACCTGTGTGCACAATTGGAAAAAAGCTGGCTTTAGAACCACACAAATTGAACAGGAGACCTAGTTTCTGTTTGTCCTGGCTGAAATATGATCTTAGAGATTTGAAGGAATTTTTGTTTAAAGAGTTTAGTGGTCAGAAGTCATCTTAATTAAAAGCTGACTTTGAGGCTACAATATATTTTTTTGAAAGAAAAAAGGACTTTCTCCTTCATTATCTTTTGGAGCTTGTTTCTGGGAACTTTCTTCAGTTGACTGAAACCTGCTTTCTTAAAAAACACTTTTTTCTTTATTAAAGGTTACAAAACAATTTTATATATTAATACAATGCATGTGATATTTTGATACAGGAACCCAGGGAGTAATAATCAAATCAGAGTAATTGTGATATCCATCACCTCAAGCATTTATCTTTTTTTTTTTAATGTTAGGAGCACTTCACTTCCACTCTTCTACTAAGGGTTACTTTAAATTGTACGTAACGTGCTGTTGACTATAGTACTGTCGTGCTACCAAATAGCGCTCATTCTCCCCAACTAATGCTAGTTTTACACACATTAATGGAAATAGCTGTGGGGTCACCAGATGAGGGGATTTTGTCATGAGGAATGAAGAGACTTCACACAAAGTCCATGAGGAACTCTGGCAGGAACCCTCCTGAGCAAACCTAGGGTCCGTTTATTATCATGAAATGGGAATACGTAGACAAAGGTTTTTTGTCCCACCTTAGCACTGATTAGCGAGGATGTGGAGAAGGTCAGAGCCAATGTCTCCAGCCTTGTTTTCACAAAACCACAGATCTTCATCACAACCTCTGCCTCCAGCATCAAGAGACCTTTGGAATCTAGAGAAGCTTTATCATTAACTATTAGCTCGATATTGCCACACTTCACATGTACATTCTCTCGCGGAGGCCAGTTTTCCCATCTGCACGTACACAACTTACCGGCCATTCTCATGATTCTTTGAGTCTCTCAAGCAGAAATCAAGTCTTATGCTAAAGATCAGGGCTCATTTTTCCCTATATTAACCAACCCAACTTGATTCTCCTTCCCTGCTACTCTTTCCAGTCTCTAGAAACCAACATTCTCCTTTCTCCATGAATTTAAATGTTTTAATGTTTAGCTCCTACATATGAGTGGAAACATGCATAATTTTTCTTCCTGTTCTTGGCTTAACATGATATTCTCCAGTTCCATCCATATTGCAAGTGACAGAATTTAATTCTTTGTTATAGCTGAATAATATCCCATTGTGTATGTAGGCCAAAATTTTTTTCATCCATTCAAATTTTGATGGACAGATACAATAATTCAAATTGTGATACAATAATTGTGGCTCTTGTGAATAGTACTACAATACTTAGGGAGTGTAGATATCTCTTCAATATTCTGATTTCCTTTCCTGTGGATATATTCCTGCAGTGGGAATACTACATCATATGTAGTTCTAGTTTTAGTTTGATTGATAGAAGAGGAACTTCCTTGCTATTCTGTTTAGCACTTGCACTAATTTACATTCCTACCAACAGTGTACAAAGGTTTCCCTTTCTTCATATCATCACCAGTATTCGTGCATGGTGTTGTTTTGATGAAAGCCATTTTAACTCAGGTGAGATAACATCTCATTGTAGTTTTGATTTGCATTTCTCTGATGCCAAATAATATGGAGCATTTTCCCATTAACAGGTGACCTTTCTATGCTTTCTTTTGTGAAATGTATATTTAAATATTTTGCCCATATTTTAATCAGATCATTTGGTGTTTTTTGAGTTGTTTGAGCTCATTATATGTATAATTACCAGTTGCTAGTCATTTGGGTAGTTTTCAAATATTTTCCTCCCATTCTGTGGGACATCTTTTCATTTTGTTGATTTTTTACTTTGCTGAAAAGAAGCTGTATAGATTGATAGGATTGCATTTTCCCAATCTTGCTTTGTTCAGTGTATTTTTTGGATATTATTCAAGTAATTATTAGCAAAACCAATTTCATGGAGATTTTTCTCAATATTTTCTTTTAGTAGTGTTATAATTTCATATTTTACATTTAATTTTTCAATACATTATGGTTTGAGTTTTGTATATGGTAA
This sequence comes from Arctocebus calabarensis, assembly GCA_963573935.1. Lineage (NCBI taxonomy): Eukaryota > Metazoa > Chordata > Mammalia > Primates > Lorisidae > Arctocebus > Arctocebus calabarensis. The sequence continues at coordinate 6,702 of CAUYON010147687.1, read as the reverse complement.
GAGATCAGGGTCTAGTTTCATTCTTCTCTATATGAATATCCAGTTTTCCCAGCACATTTTATTGAATATGCTTTTCCTTTATGCTTGAATGATTTTTATTTTATGATTGAATATTCTTGGATTAAGGCTGTTTTTCTTCCTTCAGCACTTTGACTATGTCATGACACTCTGTTTCTACTAAAAAGTATTCTGCCACATGTATCTGAGCTCCATTGAATTTTTTTTTTCTTTCTTCCTTTAGGATTCCTTCTTTATCTGTGACTTTTGTTTGTTTGTTTGTTTGTTTGTGGTTTTTGGCCAGGGCTGGGTTTGAACCTGCCACCTCTGGCATATGGGGCCAGTGCCCTTCTCCTTTGAGCCACAGGCACTGCCGATATCTGTGACTTTTGAAATTTGGATTTTTAATTATGTTTGGGCTTTGCATAAACTCTCTACTTCACTTATATTTGCCATTTTGAGGTTATTTTCTAGATCTTTTCAGCATGTATAATTTTGTTTTATTCTTTTTTCTTTTTTCTATTCTGTGTATTTTCATATAGCTTATCTTCAAGCTCACTAATTATTTCTTCTTTTTGACCAGTCCTGCTGTTTAGAGTATCTTATGTACTTTTCAATTTGCCAATTGAATTTTTTAGCTCCAGAATTCTTTAAAAAAAAAAAAATCTATTTCTTTGTCAAGTTTCTCCAATACTTTATGAATCCATGCTTTATGTTGTCTTGAAGTTCTTTACGATTTTTTGGAAACGGTATATTGAATTATCTATCTGGAAAATTGCATACATCCACCCCTCCAGGATTGATCACTGTTGCCTTCTATTTTGCTTGGTGAGGTTGTTTTCCTGGATGCCCTTGATGTTTGTAGATGTTGATCACTATCTGGATATGGAAGTGCTGGGTATTTATTCTAATGGTCACAACAGGGGCTTGTTTGAACCTGTTCTTGCCTGGCTAGCCAGGCGAAAGTGAGGGTTCTGATCTAACTCTTGGGTCATTACAGCCATATTAACACTTGGGGGCGCCCAAAGCCCAGTAATGCTATGACTCTTGCTGAACTCCTGGTGGTACTGCCTTGGTGGAGTGAGATAAGATAGAAGAGAATTCCCTGGATTATCAGATGAAATCCCTCACTCTCTTTTCTCACTTTCTCCAAAACAGAACTACTTTCATGTTCTATGTTCGGCTGTCTAGAGTTGGGGGAACAGTGATGTGAGCATTCCCTTATGGCCATAGCTTCATGTGCACTGAATTACACCTGGTCACTTACTCACTTCCCAAACCTGTGACAACTGTTGTCTGGCTACCTCTCATGTTTCAATACTCTTTCATTAGCAGGTGGAGATGGTGAATTCCATGAGGACTGAGTCCCCCCCTTCAAAACCCTACATTGTGGGCTCAGAGTAGGTCTCCAAAGGCCTACCAGAAATAAGGTCTAGAAGCAGGGGTTTCAAGAACCTGCATGGTATTTTATTTTATCATAGCTAAACTGGTCTCAGGTTGCAAGATAAAGCCCTTTGAACTCTTTTCTTTTCTTTCCCTAAATGGTAATAAACTCTCCCAGCGCAGCTCCGCATAGAGTTGGGGGAAGTTTGACACAGGACTCACTTCATTGCAACTACCATTGAGTCAAGTGCGTTCTGAGGTCCTGACTCTGAGGGCAGCACAGCAACAGGAATTGCCATGGTTGGGTAGTCTTTGTGGTCTGACTGCCTTACATGTTAACCCTTGACTCTAGGACACTTTATTCATCTGATGATGGGATTAGCTGGAACTTGGGATTCCACTGCTGAGACACAGGATTTATCTCTGTCTGGGGCAGCTGTAAATGTTCTCTCCTTGGGAACCATCAAAATTCTACCTTGTATTGTATTCGCCTGTGACAGAGTGGCCTTGTGTTAAATGCAAATTTCCATAGTCACTCCAGGCTCCTTTTCTACATACACAGATTATCTCTTTGCCCTGTTCTGGTGCAGTGCTGCCAAAGGTTGGGGAAAGGGTGGAATATGTAATACAAGACTGTCTTTCCTTTCCTCTTCGGTTCATCTTTCCTCAATAAAATGTAAAAACAAGGTACTGTGATTGCTCACCTGATTTTTAGTTCTTATGTGGGGGATGCCTTGTGTGATAATTGTTCAATTTAGTATTTCTGCAGGAGGACGATCTTCATAAGGTTCTGTTGAGGCATCTTGCTCTCCCTCCTTCTGTTATTCTCTGAAATTCCTTTTTCAAAATATTTAATCTGTTTCATTCTATCTTGTTGGTATGATTTTGCCTGAGACAAATGTAAAACTTCACTGGCTTTTTAGAAAACCTAATCTTAATTTGGATGTTCTGACTCTTGATATACGACATTCTTTCATTTTTGTTGACCTTCCTTTCTCTATTTTCTATACCATGCACCCCTGAGACTAGGCTCAATACGCACATACACATATGCAGGCACACACACTTTGTGGGGGAGCTTTTATCTTTCTTTTGGAGACTCAAGTGTGGTGGAGATACTTTTCTCGGGTATAAAGCTCCGGTCCATTTTGCACTGAGTTTCCAGGGTACCAGGAATTACTCTGTGCTCTAAGAGGGAACTTGAACTTTGTGTGTGTGATCACTGGCAAGTCACAGGTGAAGGTGCAGTTTTGCAAGTGTTCAATATCAGTTGTAGTGGAAGGGTATTACTCCAGGGAGACATTTGCTTCTTGTGCATCTAAATAAGAAAGGAAAAATTTGAATATTTGGAACCTACAGAAATATTCCCCAACAAGGGATAAAACTTTGATGGGGAAGGAGCTGATCTCAGAATGGGCTGATTAGCTCGAGGTTGCCCACCAACCTCAGTGGAATATCCTTGTAGTCAAAAGTTCTGCGGAAATCTTACACATGTCATTTACCTTTTTTGAGGAACCTAGGATTCAATGTAAAAGTGGGACCTTTGATTTTTAAATATCTACATGGTCTGTGTTTCAGCTGTTTCTGATTTTCACATATTTTAATATTAGGTCCTGAAAAATGCAAATAATTTGTTGGTCCTACTTGATCAACTTCATTTTGAGGTAGGTGGTCCAGTTGTAAAATGAGCAGGAAGCTACCTATATAAATGAAGTTAATCCCTTTATAAAATCCTATGATCAATTCCTATTTTTTTGTGTTGACTCAAGCATTCCTCTAAGGCACCAAAACTTCCTAAAAATGCTTAAATTTCTGTTATGTATTGACATGCCAATATTTTATGATAATTTTCTCTAAAACTCAGTTAAGGGCTCAGATAAATTTTAACTTGCTGCATACACAGAGGCATAATTTAATATAACTGTTTTTCTAAACCAGTGAGATTTACCTGTCTCATGGCTAAAATTTTAACATCAAAGCTATAAAATCTTTACTGGTGTCTGCCCATGTATTTCTATATACATGCATATCTGTGCTTATGTATTGCCTCCATGGTACCAACGTGACTTATACATAAATGAGTGACCCTAAATTAAGTAAATAGATCCATACACTTTTCAAGAAAGTGATTTAGTAATCTTTGGTAAGTAAAACTATTTTTTAAATTTTTGTTAAAATAAAATTGGAACCCCTTCAGTATTGTCACTATAAAATATAATTCAAATTTATTTTTGTTTAAATCTATACTGTCTGTGACAGATGTTTTAAAATCATAAAACTGTTGTTTATGTGATATTATTGATACTTTCTTCATTTATCTGTGAATTAAAGTATGAGGGTTGGCTGCAGGACTTCCACAAAACCTTGAACACAACTTGCTGTGAGTTGACATCTTGTGTTGTCAGCCTTTGGATTCTTGGGTCTGGACAGGATTCCATGGACAAGCCTAAAGACATAAATATGTCTACAGTGGCTAGATCACTAGCTGAAGGACAGGTCCACGTGCAGTAAGTCCTCTCTGGATCAGCTGTGCCTTTGACCATGCTGGGAAGGGTTGGATCTTCCAGACATTGCCTTCACATTCCAGACATTGCCTATACATTGTCCTGAGCTCTATGTGTGGTGTGTAAATTCATGTTGCAGGTGCCTGAGCCCTTCATAGCCATCTTAGGTGCCACATGTGTACTTGGGACTCAGAGGAATGGGAAACACTTTAGGGAGGGTAGTCCAATGTGGTCATTTTATTTATTGGAAAACACCATGAATAAACAATTCTTTCCAATGGAATAGTTTATTTCATGGTGTTTTCCAATCATATCATATCAGGAAGCTCTGCCTTGAGTGGACATCTTCATCACTGGAGATCTTCAAGATAAGAACTAAAAGAAGTATTTATCTGGTTACGTCCAGAAATAAGAATGCCCTCAAGTTCTTGATTTTGAATTGTTTTGTTAATAATTGTTCTTATTTGCATATTTCTGCTTCTTAAATTAATTATGCTTTGTATTTCTAGATGACTAAGAAATATGACATCTGTATTTCTAGATGTCTTATCAAAGACAATAACCATGATGTCTAGATGCTTAAAAATGGTCCAGCAAGTGCACGGTCTCCTAAGTAATCAAATGAACTGACTAAGATATCCTTGTTCTGTTTGTTTTTATTGTCAACGAATTCAGCCTGGAGATCTCCCTAAATTCTTAAGCGATGGTAGAATATCTGGGAATAAAACTTCGCAGCAATGTGGAACAAACTTATATCTAAAACATTAATCATTAATGCTTTTAGGTGAGAAAGATTTTGATTAAATGGAAAAAAAGAAAATAAAAAGAGCTCAGAGCAGTCAGAGTTGTGGAAGGAACACAAGCCCAAAGATAACACCATAAGTGACCTCAGTCCAGCCTATGCGTCTACATCAGGGCAATTATATAAAGGCATTTTGTTCATATTCCTGGAATTTGTGATATAAAGAAAAATGGGTAGCCAATCAGTAGCTCATGTTATTTTAATGTTATTTCTTTGCAAACAACTTGGAAATACCTCTTCTTTTTTCCCTTGAAGAACCGACTTGTAGCTTCTGCTAGTGGAAAAATATATTAAGAGCTACTTGAATATATGCTTTCAGCTCACAATTCTCAAACATGGCCTAAATAAGGCCCAAGTAAACACTGTACTTATATTAATTTTATCTCACTTTTTCTCTATGTCTGCCTTTTTCTTAATTTTTGAGAACATACATATTGTACTTTTTATAACCTGTATCACAATGCTATACTGCATTCACAAAATAAAATAAATGTGCATTGAATAATTAATTGCACATTTGAAAGCAGCCATATAGTTTTCATATAACTACAGTTTTTAAGCAATTTACATTTTCAAAATGAGTCCTTTGAGCTCAATTAAATGCTTTATTTTTATTTAAGTAAAAAAAGCACTATTTTTAGAGGTATTTAATGCTCAGTATATGAGAAATGCTAATTATTTCACAATCATTTCTGAGAAAGCAAGAAAAACCGAACAAAAACATTAATGAGCAAACAAAAAAACAGACTGAAAAATAATGTTAATGTTAGGGACTACAATGTACTTTTCTACTCTAACTCTTGTTTAATGTGTTGAACAAAATAATTCTTTGAGTTCTGATTCTTGAAAGAAATTTTGCACAGATGAATAGGGGAAAGAACAGTAACACTGTTTTACACTTCAAAGTATATCATTCTTTTACACAAAAAAGTACATAAAAATGATTTGCCTTGAGGAAGAGACATTGTAAGTCAATATTTTACCATTATGAAATATTTACTATCAAGTGGGAAACCTATGTGAAACTTGTGAGTATATCCTGAAATGTGGCTTACTTTATAAGTGAAGCATAGGAGATGTGGGCACGTCACAGCAGTCACTTTAGAAGGTCTCATTATATATCCATGTTATTACTAGTAAAAAATTTCAGCAGAATCCACTTTCCATTGCTTCAATGGGCTCAAGAAATTCTCTTGCTTCAGCCTCCCAAGTAGCTGGAACTTGCCACAATGCCTGGCTATTTTTTCTAGACAAGGGCTTGCTCTTACTCAGGCTAGTTTCAAACCCGGGAGCTCAGGCAATCCATCTGCCTCAGCCAACCAAATGCTCGGATTATAGGCATGAGCCATCACACCTGACCTCAAACTAATATTTTCAATTAGCATAATTAAAATATATACAACAACAAAATATATATATATATACAACAGAATTTTATCCCTCTTACAAATTTTATAAGAATAAATATTTGAGGATTCGCTACACTTCTTTCCATCTATGTATTAATGTATTAATTCGCAATCCCACCAGCGGTATAGAAGTGTTCCTTTCTCTCCATATCCACAACAACAGTTCAAGTTTGGAGACCTTGTGCAGTAGGCTAATTTTACTCTTCACTTGAATGGAGTTGGAACACATTATTCTTAGTAAAGTATTTCCAAAATGGAGGGAAAAGTATCTAAGGTACGCTATACTTTTATGAAACCAATACATAAACACTTGCACACTCATACAAATGATAAAACTCAAATATTGTCTAACAAGGGGGAGGGGTGGGGAGGAAGTGTGGAGCGGAAGGGGGATGGTGATTCATGGAAACAGAAGCATTTGGTGGGCTCTCACCTAATGTGCAAAATGCTAGGGTATATTTCTTTTTTTTTTTTAATAATTTTATTGAATCATAATTATGTACATTGGTGCAATCATAGGGCATGATTCATATACATTCAGAAATATTTTGATTGTACTGTTACAGATAGCCTTCATGGCATTTTCTTGATCACTATATAAAGACAT
>CAUYON010147685.1:0-25742 GCA_963573935.1 Arctocebus calabarensis | reverse complement strand
CAGCTCTTGGGCTTAAGCGATTCTTTTGCCTCTGCCTCCCTAGTAGGTGGGACTACAAGCACCCACCACAGCGCCCGGCTATTTTTTTGTTTTGCAGTTCGGCCGAGGCCGGGCTTGAACCCGCCACCTTCGGTATATGGGGCCGGCGCCCTACTCGCTGAGCCACAGGAGCCGCCCAACTTAGTACATTTTAAAGTTGAGGTAGTTGAGGGTGGTGCCTGTAGCTCAAAGGAGTAGGGTGCCAGCCGCACATACTGGAGGTGGTGGGTTCAAACCTGGCCCTGGCCAAAAACTAAAAAGTAAAAAGATAAAGTTGAGGTAGAATTAACATATGAGATACACAAATATTAAGTTGACTGCTGATTATTAATAAATTTTGCTACAATACATATGTTTTAATTCTAATTTCTAAAGTTATTTTAGTTTTCTGAGTCAGGAATATGGCTGAATGTATTTGTTTTCTTTGGTTAAAAAAAATAATAAAATAAAAGGATATGGTCGGGTATGGTGGCTCACACCTGTAATCCTAGCACTCTGCGAGGCCGAGGCAGGTGGTTTGCCTGAGTCCATGGGTCCAAGACCAGGCTGAGCAAGTGCAAGACCCCGACTCTACTAAAAAATGAAAAACTTGAGAACCGCTTGAGCCCAAGAGTTTGAGATTGCTATGAGCAAAAAAGTAGTATGTGTCTGTGATGTGTCCATGAAACATTAGGCGGATTATCGAATAAGAGAAGAACATAGAGGTTTTAACCTTTTTTTTTTTTGAGACAGAGCCTCAAGCTGTCACCCTGGATAGAGTGCTGTGGCATCACAGCTCCAGCAACCTCCAATTCCTGGGCTCAAGCGAGTCTCCTGCCTCTGCCTCCCAAGTAGCTGGGACTACAGGCGTCCACGACAACGCCCAGCCATTTTTAGGTTGCAACCATCATTGTTGTTTGGCGGGCCCCGGCTGGATTCGAACCTGCCAGTTCAGGTGTACGTGGCTGGCACCTTAGCCTGTTGAGCCATAGGCGCCGAGCCGGATTTAACCTTCTTTGAATGGCCAAGGGCTTTGAAAAAAGACATATATTTATTCAAATATGTTTACAACTTTAGTGATTAGGGCTGCCTTTGAAATTCACCCATGATTAACTCACCATAGTTAAGATGTTTAAATACATTATCAGAAAATGTTCTTAGGAAATCAGACCATTGGTCCATAAGCAGAGAAAATTGAATAGGAATCATCACTGTGTAGCACTGCATTGCTTTCATCATACCCTTTCTCTGCCTAAAAATTTTAGTGTAAATTATTACATTTAGATTTCCCCAAGCTGACTGCATCATTATGGTCAGGACCTGGCTTGGCATTAGGGAGGAAGCATTGATAGTGTGTAGCTGTTAGTCACCATGATGATGTAGTACAAGGTTAAGTTACACTCAAACTGGTGTTCTTAGGATAGTAAATAAGTTTTGTGTCATCAGATGCTAGTTAAGGCATAGCTAGATTTCTGTATTCAACTCTAGATTCCACGTTAGCAGAATAAATAAACTTGCCACCATATATCCAGAGAAGCAGGACCAGGATGACAAAGAAAAAAGAAACAAAATACCGGGCCAGGCTCAGGGGCTCACGCCTGTAATCCTAGCACTCTGGGAGGCTGAGGGAGGTGGATTGGTTCAAAACCAGCCTGAGCCAGAGCAAGACCTCATCTCTTAAAAAAAAATAGCCCGGCATTCTGCTGGGTGCCTGTAGTCCCAGCTACTTGAGAGCCTGAGGCAAGAGTATTGCTTAAGCCCACGAGTTTGAGGTGGCTATGAGCTGTGATGCCACGGCATCTACCAAGGTTGACAAAATGAGACTCTTGTCTCAAAAAAAAGAAAGGAAATACCTTGGAGAACAGTTGAGGGAACTGGGGAGACTGAAGTTGGGGATAGGTATAATTTCTGTGACTCTTCAGAGGCTTTGAAAGCTATCAGAGAGGAAAATTTGGATTTACTTCCTAGGGCAGAGCTAGGACTAATGGATCTAGAGGTGACAAGACTATTCTGTTGATAAAATCTGCCTAATATGAATAATGAATTTTAGTCTCTGACATCTACATCTAAGGGCAAACCTTAAATAGAGTTTAACCCTTAGCCACATGAACATAAAACTTCACATTACAGGCCAGACCTATTTACCTCACCTGATACCATGTTCAAGTTTCGGTAAATTACAAGGCATGCTAGAAGGCAAGAAACAGTTTGAAGAGACAAAACAAGCATCAGAGCCAGACTCATGTATAACACAAATTCTGGATAAGGCAAGAAATTTAAAATTATTCATTAGTATGTTATGGGCTTTAATGGAAAAAATAGGCACATGCAAAAACAAATGGGTAATGTAAGAGAGGTAGAAATGCTCAGGAAAAAAAAAACAAAGCAAGTCTTAGAAATAAAACACTAAGAGTGCCAGTGATGGGCACCTCAATAGACTGGACGCTGCCAAGGGGAGAATTGGTGGGCTTGAAGACAAACTGAGATGCGAAGTGAAAAAAGAATGGAAAAGAAACCTCCACACATGATCCAGCAATTGTGAGGCAATTTGGAAAGGTGAAGGATACGTGAGTTTGGAATACCAGAAAGTGAATGAAGCAGAAGAAATATTTGAAGTAATAATGAGAGAATTTCCAGAATTACTAACAGCAAACCACTGATCCAAGAAACTCAAAAAACACCAAGCAGGATACCAGAAAGCCTGTAGTTTGTACTTAGGTATATCATATTCAAAGAGCAGAAAATAGAAGGCAAGACAAAAAAAAAAAAAATATGTAAAGAATGAGGGGGGGGTCACCTTGTCTGTAGAGAAACAAAGACAATTGCAATTGGCTCCTTAGCCAAACCATCCAAATGAGAGTGAGGTGAAAAGTGTGGAAAGAAAAAGCCCATCAACTTAGAATTCTACATCAAATGAAATTGTTCTTCAAAAGTGAAAGATGAGTGAGTTTGCTATTGCTGGTCATAGTCAAAAAGAGATTGAATCACAAGGATAAGAAAAATGTTGGGTTCAGTGATTGCCTAACTGCATTCTGTATAAACTATCACCTGTTCATCAGAAATGTGTTTCCATCATTTTGAGGAATATTGCAAACCAGATTCTGCTCTTGGAGCTTTACCCTCAGATACTGAGTATCTGAGTAATGCTGTAGCAAAAGAACCCTACTTTTGCTTACAAACAAGCCTAGAACCTCAAGATTTTTGGCCTGCTTGTTAAAACATTGTAGAACAAATGCTTCATAATACAGTGAATTTGAGAAACACCATTTTACACATATGACCCTGAGATAATATTTTTTAGTAGCTGGATAATATATACTAAAGGAGTGATGCTAAAAGTACACAGAAAATAAGGGCAACATGATCCGTCACTTAAATACCAGTACGTGTAGAAAAACGGTTAAAAGTTATTTCCTCTAAATTCCTTCTCCCTACTTGAAGTTGCTTAATCAACAGGGGGATAACCAAAGTTACATGCTACTTCTTACCCCTTTGCCCTCAGGGTCAAAACTGACAATTTGTGGCTAAGGGTTTGTAGGATTAGCTTTCCAGTAATGTTGGCCCCCACGCCACTGCCTTTTCTTTTGTGTTGTCTTTGTGTTGCTATTACTTTTGTTAAAGAAAATTCTTTTCAAGGCTCATATGCCAGTATTCATGAATAACTTAACTCCCTTCCACTAATAGGAATTCCAGAGATATTTTAAGGACAGAATTATACTGTGTGGTGCAAGTCACAGTTTCCTTATGGGATTTTGAGTTTCAAGGACATGTGATTCTACTGCTATACTGATTCTGTAGTTGATAAAAGGTAGCTTTTAGTTGGGAAACATACTTAAGAATACCTATCCCCCAAATAATTCCAGGATATGGTAGGGTGGTTAGCTTAGTGGTTAAGCATGAGGACTCTGACAACAGATTTTCTAAGTGTGAGCCCCCTTCTGCCCCTGTCCCTTGACTTTGGGTGAAAGTTTCTCAATCAGTGGTTGTGATTTAATTTCATCATTTGCGATACATGGCTATTAATAATCTCTACCTGTGAAGATTAAATGGAATGTGTAGAATGATGGCTGGTATATAGTAAGCACATGAAAAATGTAGGGTCACTGTGTGCTACATGGAGATCTTATAAATGTATAAAGCATATTTTTAATTACCTTCCTTTACAATAATTTAGCATTATTAGTTTTTCAAAACCCAGCTGATAACCAGTTGGACATTGAGTTTCCTGCTGAACATCTGATTACCTTTGTCAACAATCTGAAAAATTAATGAAACTTTACAGTAATAGATAGTAATTACAGATATAGTAAGAGAATGGTAGTGGCCCCGGAGGGGAACTAAAAGAAATAAGACAATGTGTTGAACATCATTCATTTACACTATGTATAATTCCCACTAAAAGGTAAAACTTCTACAGTCAAGGAAAAATTCAAAGCTCCAGCCGAGAGGTATAGGATAATGTGAAAGGAGATGAGAAACCATTTGACATGTTGGATTTTATATTAAGTTTCAATTCTTTTTTTTTTTGAGACAGAGCCTCAAACTGCACACTGGGTAGAGTGCTGTGTCATCATAACTCACAGCAACCTCCAACTCCTGGGCTCAAGCGATTCTCCTGCCTCCGCCTCCCAAGTAGCTGGGATTACAGGCACCTGTCACAACGCTCAGCTATTTTTGGGTTGCAGCCATCATTGTTGTTTGGGGGGCCCCGACTGGATTTGAATCCACCAGCTCAGGTGTATGTGGCTGGCGCCTTAGCTGCTTGAGCCACAAGCGCTGAATCTTAAGTTTCAATTCTAAAGTTAGATTCCACACTAAGTTTGAGCATTTGTTTTTTATATTTATCTGCCTTATACTCCGTTCCTTGGAGAAGTTAACAGCTTGACTAATCTTCACAGTCTCAGAGAAGCTTTCTGATATCATGAAATTTCTTGGCCTCATTTTTTAAAGATGTATTAATCCAATTAATTTTTCCTAACCAACCCAGCAAAGAACCCCGATTACAGCACAAGCAAAAATGAAGTAAATTATGGTGGATTCTAAAAATGAGATTCATAACTTCTTAATAGTTTTATTGAAGGAAAGGCTTGCATGTTAACATCTTAAAAAAGGCAAAGAGGCTGGGGGTGTGGCTCACACCTGTAATCCAAGCACTGTGGGAGGCTGAGACAGGTGGATTGCCTGAGCTCAGGGGTTCAAGACCAGCCTAAACGAGAGCAAGACCCCCACCTCCACCCACCCCTGTCTCTAAAAGCCAGCCATTGTGCCAGGCGCCTTTAGTCCCTGCTACTTGGGAGGCTGAGGCAAGAGAATGACTTGAGTCCAAGAGTTTAAGGTTGCTGTGAGCTGTGATGCCCCAGCAAGGATGACAAAGTGAGACTCTGTCTCTAAAAAAAAAAAAAAAGCAACCTGATATTACAGAAAAATAAGATCACTTAAGAAAACCAATTTTGCACCTTTTTCCTTTACAAATTCTGCTCTTCTTTATCTCAAGGGATGGGTAGGAAGCCAGGAGTTTATAACACAGAAGATATAATGCATAGAATTGGCCACAGCCTTTAATTGGTCACAAAAGATCTCCTTGTATCCACAGGGACAGTTGAAATTCTCCGAAGTCATAATTATGTATGGAAGAGGAAAGCAGAATTATTGGTAGCATCTGCAAGAGAAGGAAGCCATGTAAATTTTTTTTTTTTTTTTTTGAGACAGAGCCTTAAGCTGTCACCCTGGGTAGAGTGCCATGGCATCACAGCTCACAGCAACCTCCAATTCCTGGTTTCAAGCGATTCTCCTGCCTCCGTCTCCCAAGTAGCTGGGACTACAGGCGCCTGCCACAATGCCTGGCCATTTTTTGGTTGCAGCCGTCACAGTTATTTGGTAGGCCTGGGCTGGATTCGAACTCACCAGCTCAGGTGTACGTGGCTGGCGCCTTAGCCCGTTGAGCCACAGGCGCTGAGCCAGCCCTGTAAATATTTTAAGTAAGGAAACTGAGACTTAGATAATCCTAGGGAGTCCTTGCCCCAAGTCAGTTAAATAGTAGATTGAGGAAGAATTACTTCCATTTAGATTTTCAGATTTCAAGGAGGACTGGGAGGACTTTTTAGTACCCAGTGCTCTGCGGGATATTACAAAAGATGTGGATACATAGAAAGTGTGTTTCCCCCTAGTTATGGATATGAAACTAGTAGTTTTGTTTTTTTAATACAACATTTTTTTTTTTTTTTGAAGACAGAGTCTCACTATGTCACCCTTAGTAGAGTACTGTGGCATCACACTTCACAGCAACCTCCAACCCCTGGGATAATCTCTTTCCTCAGCCTCCCAAGTAGCTGGAACTACAGGTGCCTGCCACAATGCCCGGGTATTTTTTTGTTGCTTTTTGTCCAGGGTGAGGTTCAAACCCGCCACCCTCAGTATATGGGGCTGGTGCCCTACCCACTGAGCCACAGGTGCCATCCAGTCCAGTAGTTTTTTAAGTTTAGAAATAACTTGAGTGGTAACATATAGGAAGTTATCTTAAGGATAGAGTAGGAAAAGTTTCTGTGACGAGTATTTGGTTGTAATGTGGGTCTTAAAAAATAAGGTTCGGATATTTTGTATTTACTCAGCATTAGCTGTACAGAGGCCTGTAATGGTGGCTCATATTTCAAGCTATCTTCAAGTTCTCTAACCCACTTGTAAAGTGCACAATGCACATCACTCCTCATAATTTACTAATGTTGAAGAATCATAGCAGTATGAGGAAAGCTGCCTTTGGGAAGATACGATAGACATATATTAGGAAAGTCAGAGAGATAGTTTAAGCTGGGGGCCTAGAGTGAGGATGGCAGGGTGAAAATTTACCTGGAATATACCATGTAGGTAAAATTTTGAAGAATGGAAAGGCTTGAGTATGACCAGTGGAAATGATAAAAACTGACGTGAGGGTTTTAAGAGACTGAGATAATGTAAACTGTAAGGTGGTGGTGATGATACAAGTAAAGGGAATACATTAAATTAGTGTCAGAAACATGGGGCTTATTAGGTGAGGAGAACAGGGGAAGTTCTGCCCTTGGTCAAGAGTGAGAACAATGAGATAAAAGCATTGGTTCCCAAATGCACTCACGCCTTGGTGCTGGCTGAGAACATTTATTTTAGTAGCATATTTAATGTGAGTCAAAACTAGCACAACAAAACTGTGATTGCATGGATATTATTTCTTAGACTGAAGACCTGATAAGAGTAAGTTGATTTAAATAAAAATATTAAGTAGATGATAATATAGGTGACTTGTAGAGATATTATGAAAGATGGTATTTAGCTAATTTAGGTTTGGAAAATAGTGATTAAAAGTTGAGAGGGCTACTGTGAGGAAGCCTTCTAGGTTTCTGAAAAAGTCTGTATCTTGATGTAGGCATTTGTCACTAAGACACATATACACACACAAATGGAAGTTTATACTTGGAAGTTATGGACTTTATGTTGTGCCTTAATTAAAAAACTTTAGCCATTGGCTGAACAAAGTTGGATAGGATGGAGAGGAACAAAATTTGTAGAGAAAAAGGTGCAAAAGTAGTTTTCTTGCCTGTAATAGAAACGATACTAAGGTAAATTCTTCATTTTATTTACATCTCTTCCTGAAAATTCTTTTTAAAAGCAAAGCGCTAAACCAAGATATAAAGAAAAAATTATATTCTTTTAGTTGTCAAGATTGCGTTTCTTTCCTCCTTTATTTTCAAAAGATGGGATCTTATTGCCCAGCCTGGAATGCAGTGGTGCAATCACAGCTAACTGTAATCTTGAACTCCTGGGCTCAAGGGATCCTATTCAGTAGCTGGGATTACTGATATGTGCTATGCCAGGCAGGTCTTGACTCCTGGCCTCAAGTAGTCCTCCTGTCTCAGTCTCCCAAAGACCTGGGATTACAGGTATGAGCCACAATACCTGGCCTGAATGTTGCCTGCCTGCCTGCCTGCCTGCCAGCCTGCCTCCTTCCCTCCCTCCCTCCCTCCCTCCCTCCCTCCCCCCTCGGTAGAGTGCAATGGTGTCACACCTCACAGCAACCTCCAACTCCTGAGTTTAAGCAATTCTCTTGTCTCAGCCTCCCGAGTAGCTGGGACTACAGGCACCTGCCACGACGCCCGGCTATTTTTTTGTTGCAATTTGGCTGAGGCCAGGTTTGAACCTGCCACCCTTGGTATATGGGGCGGGCGCCTTACCCACTGAGCCACAGGCACTGTGCCTGAATGTGCATTTCTTAAGAAAAATCCATGTTTATACAGGTGTGTGAAAGGGCTTTAACCATTCAAATGGTTATAAAAAAGATTTCCCCTTTTTGTGGGGATAGGCATTTTTATTTATCTGTCAACTTTTTTTTTATACGTATCCTTCAATACCTGTGGAAATGGAGAGAGAAAAAGTGTATTCTGTGTGAAATGTGAATAGTATTAGGATGTGAAGCAGTACATTGTTACTTGAACAAAAAAGCAGTAGTGAAAGTTAATAGGTGAGAGAAGTTATTGGGAAAGAAGGTTCAATGGAAACTTTGGGATTTGAGCTACCATTTGGAGTATGGGGAGAAAATAGATGTGGATCCTGACGAGATCAGGTGTGTTCAGGGTGGAATGGCCATAGACTGGATGTGGAGAGGTAAGGGGGGAATAATTTGAGCAACAGTCCAAATGGGAATCTGTTTCATATTTGGCTTTGAGTAAATTGTGTGTTTGGATTTGACTTGATACCACAAAATTCTGTATTTTTTTTATTAATTCTAATATATGTGCTTTAGTAGCCTTTATTATTTAGAATCTTAAATTATATATCTGTTTATATATATATAATTATCTTTATTTTTTTTTTTATTTGTAGAGGCAGAGTTTTGCTTTATCAGCCTTGGTACAGTGCCGTGGCGTCACACAGCTCACAGCAATCTCCAGCTCCTGGGCTTAGGCAACTCCCTTGCCTCAGCCTCTCGAGGAACTGGGACTATAGGCATCCACTACAACGCCGGGCTTTTTTTTTTTTTTTTTTTTTCTTTTTGTTATTGTTGTTGCAGTTCGGTGGGGGCCGGGTTCAAACCCGGTATATGGAGCCAGTGCCCTAACCGCTGAGCCACAGGCACTGCCCAATATATCTGTAATATTTTAACCAAATCTGCATCACAATGTGAATAATCTGATATTCTACAAAACATCTCATAGTTTTTTTTTTTGGTTTGTTTTCTTGAAACAGAGTCTCACTTTGTTGCCCTTGGTAGAGTGCTGTGATGTCATAGCTCATAGCAACCTCTAACTCCTGGGCTTAGGCGATTCTCTTGCCTCAGCCTCCCAAGTAGCTGGGACTACAGGCATCTGCCACAACGCCTGTTTATTTTTTTTGTTGTTGCAGTTTGGACGGGGCTGGGTTTGAACACACCACCCTCCGTATATGGGGCTGGCGCCCTACCCACTGAACCACAGGCGCTACCCTGATATTAATGAATCTTTGAGCCATGTTCAGTTTTTAAAGTCACAGTTTTCTCATCTATAACACAGATATTGATATCTGTGTTTCAGTATTTTTATGAAGATTATTAAGATAAGAATGTATGCAAAATGCCTTGGATAATGTGGGCAAATGTTTGATTTGTTCATTAGACTTTTTAAAAACTTTATTCAAATTAATATGAGGGCACAATATTTAGGTTAAATTATTCTCACTTCCAAGGTAAAGTTCCATTTGTAGGAGAGCACCTCACCCAGGGGGTGTGTAATACACCCTCACAATGTGCACATTAGGTGAGATCCCACCTCCTGCCCTCCCTCCTTCTACCAAATATCCTCCCTCTTCTTCCCTCCCACTTCTTTCTACCGCTGAACTGGACTATAATAGTGTTTTATTATTCTTAGGAACATATAATTGTTTATATATTGATTTCATGTTAGTATGGAGTACATTAGATATTTATTTTTTCATTCTTGGCGATGCTTTACTAAGAAGACTGTATTTCAACTCCATCCAGGTAAATGTAAAAGATATAAAGTCTCCATCTTTTTAAGGGCTGAATAGTATTCCATGGTAGACATATACCACAGTTTGTTCATCTATTCATGGGTTGGTGGGCACTTACGTTGCTTCTGCAACTTCGCAATGATGAATTGAACCACAATAAACATTCTAGTGCAAATGTCTTTGTGGTAAAATGATTTTTGTTCTTCTGAGTAGACACCTAGTAATGGGATTGCAGGGTCAAATGGAAGGTCTACATTTAGATCTTTGAGGATTCTCTACACTTCTTCCAAAAAGGCTGTATTAGTTTGCAGTTCCACCAGCAGTGTAGTAGTGTTCCATCTCTCCATATCCATGCCAGCAACTGGTGTTTTGGGACTTTGTGTTATGTGCTAATCTTGCTGGGGTTAGGTGATATCTTAGAGTGGTTTTGATTTGCATTTCTCTGATGATTAAAGATATGAGCATTTTTTCATGTGTCTGTAGACCATGTGCCTATCTTGTTTAGAGAAGCTTCTGTTCAAATCTCTTGCCCACTTATGGAGAGGGTTGTTTGCACTTTTCTTATTGTTTAATTAGAAACAATAAGAAAGACCTTTGTCAGATTCATAACATGCAAAATTCGTTGTGCAAAAGCATAACATTGCAAATTTTAGCTGTGCAAAAGCTTTTTAACTTGAGCAAGTCCCAGTTATTTATTTTTGGTGTTGCTGCAATTGCTGGGGGAGGGGGTCTTCCTTATGAAGTTTTTCCCCAGGCCCATATCTTTAAGTGTATTCCCCACACCCTCTTCTAGAATTTTTATTGTTTCATGTCTTAAATTTAAATCTTTTATCCAATGAGAATCAATTTTTGGCAATGGTGAGAGGTCCAGTTTCAGCCTTCTGCTTGTGGATAACCAGTTCTCCCAGCACCATTTGTTAAATAAGGATTCTTTTCCCCATTGCATGTTTTGTTAGGTTTATCAAAGATTAAATGATGTTATGTGGCTGGGTTCATCTCTAGATTCTCTATCCTATTCCATAGATCTATGTCTCTATTTTTGTGCCATATCATGCTGTTTTGATCACTATAGCCTAGTAATACAACATGATACCTCCAGATTGTTTCTATTTCTAAGAACTATGTTGGCTATTTGGGTTTTTTCCTGGTTCATATAAATAGAAGTACTGTTTTTTTGTTGTTTGTTTTGTTTTTGAGATCTTTAAAGTATGACATTGGGACGGTGCCTGTGGTTCAGTGGGTAGGGCACTGGCCTCATATACCGAGGGTGGCGGCCTTGGCCAAATTGCAACAACAACAACAAAATAGCTGGGTGTTGTATCGGGTGCCTGTAGTCCTGGCTGCTTGGGAGGCTGAGGCAGGAGAATTGCCTAAGCCCAGGAGTTGGAGGTTGCTGTGAGCTGTGACGCCACTGCTCTCTACAGAGGGCGACAAAGTGAGACTCTTGTCTCTACAAAAAAAAAATAATAATAATAATAAAGTGTGACATTGGTGCTTTGATGGGGATTGCATTAAACCTATAGATTGCTTTGGGTAGTATGGACATCTTAATGATATTGATTCTTCCCAGCCATGAGCATGGTATGTTCTTCCATTTGTTGACATCTTCTGCTCAGAGTTTTATAATTCTCTTTATAGAGATCTTTCATTCTTTTGTTAGATATAGTGTTAGGTATTTCATCTTCTTTGGTGCAATTGTAAAAGGAATAGAATCTTTGATTTTGTTTTTAGCTTGACAATTGTTGGTGTATACAAAGGCTACTGATTTGTGGGTATTGATTTTGTAACCTGATACACTTTGCTATATTTCTTGATCACTTCTAAGAGCTTTGGAGTTGAGTCCTTGGGGTTTTCCAGGTATAAGATCATATCTGCAAAGAGGGAGCGTTTGACCTCCTCTGCCCCCATTTGGATTCCTTTACTCTCCTTCTCTTGCCTGATTGCGATAACTAGGACTTACAACATTATGTCAAATAGCAGTGGAGACAGTGGGCATCCTTGTCTGGTTCCAGATTTGAGTGGGAATGCTTCCAGTTTGACTCCATTCAATATGATATAGGCTGTGGGTGTGCTGTAGGTAGCCTCTATTAACAAATGTTCCTTCTAAGCCTATTTTCTTGAGTGTTTTTATCATGAGCCTTTTCTGCATCAGTTGAAAGAATCATATGTCTTTTTTGGTTTTTGGCGGGGGCTGGGTTTGAACCTGCCACCTCCGGCATATGGGGCCGGCACCTTACACCTTTGAGCCACAGGCGCCACCCTGGTCTTTGTTTTTTATTCTATTTATGTAGTGTATTATATTTATAGATTTGCATTATACTTTTTTTTTTTTTTTTTTGCAGTTTTTGTCCAGGGTCAGGTTTGAACCCACCACTTCTGGTATATGGGGCCAGCGCCCTACTCCTTTGAGCCACGGGTGCCGCTCTGCATTAGACTTTTTTTAAAAGAAACTTTATTTTAGGACAATTTTAAGTTTACAGAAAAGCTATGAAGCATTCCACATACTCCACATCCAGTTCCTTTTTGTTAACACCTTACATTAGTGTCATGTATTTGTCATAGAGACCCTTTATTGATACATTGTTATCAACTAAAGACTGTACCTTTTTTTGAGATAAAGTCTCACTCTGTTGCCCAGGCTAGAGTACCATGGCATCATCCTAGCTAACAGCAACCTCAAACTCCTGACTACAAGGATCCTCCTGCCTCTTCCTCCCAAGTAGCTGGGACCAGAAGTACTTACCACAGCACTTGGCTATTTTATTTCTATTTTTTTGTAGAGAAAGGGTCTTGCTTTTGCTCAGTTTGGTCTCAAACTCCTGAGTTCAAAGGATCCTTTTGCCTCAGCTTCTCAGAGCACTAAGATTATAGGTGTGAGGCACTGTGCCTGGCCCAGATTTTCTTAAATTTTATTTAATATCCATTTTCTGTTCTAGGATCCCAGCCAGGATATCACATTACATTTAGTTGTCAAGCTTCTCTTGGCTGTGATAATTTCTCAGACTTTCTTTGTCTTTGATGACCTTGCTAGTTTAAGGACTACTGATCAGGTATTTTGTAGCCTCAATTAGTATTTGTTTGGTATTTTTCTCATGCTTAGACTGGGGTTATGTGTTTTGGGGAGAAGTACCACAGAGGTAGAATGCCATTTTCATCTCATATTAAGGGCACATACAGTGAACATGACTTACAGTGTTGATGTGACTGTGACCACCTAGCTTAGGAACTGTCAGGTTTCTCCATTATAAAGGTTTCCCATCTCTTTTTCCTACTGTACTCTTTGGAAGTCAGCCACCATGCACAACCCAAGATGCACAACTTAAGAAGTGGGAATCTATTAAAATTTTCAAATACAAAATGTGTTACCTTTTTCAGATACCAAATTACAACTGATTTGTTACTGAATTTTCCTATAAAAATGTGGATAGCGGATATTTTGAGTGAGTTAATTACTGAGGTATTCAGATAATGAATGTGAATGTATTATCAAAGGATTGGATTATAGTCATGGCACCCAAAGCATCTGTTGGGAAAGCCAATGTTTTGGTAAGAAAAATGTTGGAAGCTTTCCAAATACAATAGAACCTCAATAAGTTGACCATCCAAGGCACTGTAACAAACTATTCAACATACAGAAGTGGTCAACATAGGGAACTAGGCCTACTGTACTGATACATGTACATGCACTTTACTTCTTGTACAGTATTTATTAGAAAATGCATGAAATCATAATCAAAACATAGTGTCATACAAAAATCAATACATTTACCGTTTTCTTTTGGTTTAATTATTCTTTCTTAAAATAGTCAATCTTAGTCTATTTCTTACTCTTACTACACCTGTAAGTGGAGAACACACTGTCAATGTTGGCTATGCAACTCAGCATACCTGGTCATTTTTCCACAGTAAATGATTTCAACTGCATTATCAGATCCCTGGCATCCTGTTCTTTTGGAGTCTGTGCAATTTCTGTGTCTTCCTCACTTGCTTTCTCCATTTCACAAGCTACTTTGTGCCCTTTTACGCTGGTCTGTACTTCAGTCAATATCGTTTGGAAAATTGCTTCTGGGTAAGGTTCATTATAGGTTGCTGCCTCATTGTCTATTGCAACAAAACCTTCAAAATCTCCTTTGGTTTCTGCCATGGGCAACAGTCTTATCTGATGGGGCCAAAACATCTTGCTCTTGGGTTGTTACAAATCTAGCTTTCTTGAAACACTTCTGTATCATTTCTGGCTGAACTTTATTCCAAGCAGAACTGATCCAGAGGACAGCATCCAGAGCGTTAACTGATGCAACAGATGAAGTCGGTTCCACAGGCAGATCACAGATTTGATGACTCAATGCAGGAGCTGGGCTTGAGTTGAGGGTGGTGGTTAAACGTTTTAATGATGCCTTGGTCAGCAGGTTGGATTTTTGAGGTCGTATTTGGAGACAGAAATTTTTCAGTGTCATAATCGTGAGATGATTCACTTTCTGGTAGCCAGGACAACTGTCTACTGTCAGTAGAATAGACAGTTGAGTCTTCAGTTCTTGGTTGGTACCCCTTCCTCCTCAGGGCACCAGTCATCCACCCACATTTGTTTATCTCTAGGTGACGGGGAGATCTTCTGGCTTCAGGTTCTTGATGTACTGGGCTTTGCTGATTTACCAATCACTTAGGGCTTTAATTTGTCTCTGGTTGAGCTAATTCAGAGCAGAAAGAACTGTGAATCGTTCTTTGGAAAGTTTTCAGCTCTTATATTTGTCGTCCTTCATGACAAGGCTCCTGTTAGGCATTGCTTTGGAAAAAGAATCCATGCACATTGGCATTAAAGATGTTTTAATCTTTGAAGCCTCTGGCGAAGTCCAGGAACTCCTTCTTCCCTTCCCCTTCTTTTTTTTGTGGAGACAGAGTCTCAGTCTATCGCCCTTGGTAGAGTGCTGTAGAGTCACAGCTCACAGCAACCTCCAACTCCTGGGCACCCGCCACAGTGCCCAGCTAATTTTTGAGGCAGTTCGGCCAGGGCCAGGTTTGAACTCACAGCCCTCCATATATGGGGTTAGTGCCCTACTCGTTTAGCCACAGGCGCCACCCTCTTTTTTTTTTTTTTTTGACAGAATTGACCCTATTGTCCTGGGGAGAGTGCTGTGGAGTAATAGCTCATAGCAACCTCAGTCTTTTGGGCTCAAGTAATCCTCTTGCCTCTGCCTCCCAGGTAGCTGGGACTATAGGCACCTACCACAAAACCTGGCTATTTTTTCTATATATATATATTTTTTATTAGAAATGGGGTCTTGCTCTTTCTCAGGCTGATCTTGAACTCTGAGTTCAAGCAGTCCACCTGCCTTGGCCTTCCAGAGTGCTGGAGTCCAGGAACTTTCTGATGAACTCTTCTACAACTTATACTGTAACTTCTTTGGCTTCACTACACAAGACTTTCTGGGTGATCTCTTGTCCCAATCTAAATTTCTTGAGTCAACCACTTGATTCTTGGAAATCTGCCACCCCACATTCCTGTGCAAATGCTTTAGCAATTTCTTAGATCATTGGCCTGGAGATTTGGGCATTAAGTGCCTCATCTATTTGACCCAGCTTAACATGGCTTCATTGACATCAAGGGAAGTTTTCCACTGTAGGTCTTGGCTTTCCTTACCACATCTCTCTGAGTACTCACATTTTACATTTTTGGATGTTGCTAACACCAAAATGCTCCCTTGTCTTTGCTGCTTTCTAGAAAGTATAGATCATCCTTTTCCTTCAGTGTTAGCTCTTTGAGTTCTTTCTTTGGGCTATCGTGTCTCAATTAACTATAAAATTTTTTCAGTAGTTGTAGGATGTGAAATTCAGACCAGTCCTACAAGTTGAAAAAATCTTTCACAACATTTGATAAACATAGGACAGTAGGCCTAATCCAGCACGTAGTAATAATAAAACATGAAAAAAGAACTTACACTTTCTTAAAGAAAAAATAATATAACAAAGGGACAAAGCCCACACTTCTACCCATTGGTATAGAATGGACTCAATTGGTCAAGTTATAGAGGGTAAGTTAATATTGTGTGTCACAGTCCAAGCAGTCAAGGTACAACTTAACAGAGGTGGTCAGAATAGCAGGGGTCAGTCTTCCATTAAGTATATGTGGTGTTATGTCCCACCTATGAAAATTATCTCAACTTAAGGAGGTGGTCAACTATGGAGGTTATAATGTATGTGCTTACTACTCTGTCCTGGTTCACTTTTACTGCTTTTTCCATAATCCTTAACCCTGGGAACACTGATATATTCTGCTATGAAGCCACTTCTCTTCTTTCATTTATATCTGTGGTTCTCATCCGGGGAAGGGAGGAGGAGACATTCCATCCTTTTATTGGACACTTTAGAATCAAGGAATGTGGAGTGATGTGATGGATAGTTTAGAAAGTTAGATTCAGTATATGTATACAAGTATTTCTACTGAATCAAAGTACAAAAAGTAAAGTTTGACAGAAATCTTCCTGGTAGAAGAAGAGGTAGATGTGCAGAGTGGAGAAAGGAGGTTTCGATGATTGAGAAACATTGCTGCATATGTCTTTATATAAACCTAAGTGGTTCACATACTTCTTGTGGTTTTAGCTAGACTGTATTTGCTGATGGTAAAGCAAATCTTTATTTCTAGTTCAGAATGTTGGCATCACATCTCCAAATACCAACTAGAAATCCCATGGGTAATTCACACTTAGCATACATAAACCTGAACTCTGTATCCTCCAAAGGAGTTTCTACCGTCTTTTTGTTATTTTAGATATGAGCAGTTTGGTACACCTGCTCATCAGGCCTGAAAATCATCATTCCTCACGTCAAAACCATAATCAATTCCTAGTGATTTTTCTTAGTAAACATTGTTTTGGTCTTTTAAGGTATTAGGTACATACATTGTAGTTTCAGAAGTATATTGCCCCGTCCCTACTACTGTTGGCTTGGTTTAGGCCTTGGTCCTTTCTTCCCTGGAGTTCCCTAAACTCCTAGCTGAGGTTTTTTTTCTCAGATGCTTCATCTGTACTGTATCCAGGATGGTCCTCTGAGAACTTGTGTGTGACCATATTTGGGAAGAAAATGAATCTCTACTTTACCCCATGCACTGTAGTAATAGTGCATTGCCATGGTCATACCTAGTTTACTGGCCGCTGCTTCCCTCAGACCAAATCTCTTGCGTTGGGACTCTGGAACCAGCTCTCTAAGTGATACTCTGTTCTAGGAGCTGAGTTCTTGGTAAAGGAGGTAGTCACAGCAGCCTCCATTTGTCTTGATTTGACTCTTTTACGGTGGAACCACCTCCTCATGAGTTGGGGGTGAGAATTATCAGGACCTCAGTATTTACAGTGCTCCAAACCCAAGAGGAACTTCTTTTAGGGGCTGGGTAGAAGGGATCCCCCAAGGCTATAACTGCTGTAGCCTGGGACTTTGCACCAAGTAGCTGGGGGCAGGATGAGAAATACTGCTGTTGTGCACTTTGGGAAGGAAGCCCTCCAAATGGGAATTGCAGGGAGTATAAACCTGTGTTTTTGGCTGTAGCTATCTGGAGTGGACTACTTTACTGAGTTACCTTGGGAGGGAAGAGGAAGGTGAGCAATCTTGGTTCAAATACCATAGACTCTTGACATGTCTTTGTACTGCGTTTTCATAGCTTTTCTTGATAAATTTCAGTTTAGGTTTGTGAAAATAAATATGAGATTTTTCTTGTCCTAACTCAAGAATATCTGAAGTTTAATATGCTGAGATTAAGTATATTATTAATATGTTAATCTTTCTACAGGCTTGAAGCAACAAGGACTGTGGTTTTTTCATAATAGAGTTTACCTAAGTTATATACTTCCAAAACCTCTCTTTCGATCCTATACATTGGAATAATCATAATCTTTATTTATTTGGCAATAATTGAGTATAGTATCAGATTTTATGTAGCGTGTTATTAGGTAGATAGCTCTTTTTTTTTTTTTTTTTTTTTTTTTGTGGATAGCTCTTTTAACCCCCAAATGCTAATGAAAGTGGTTTGATGTTACAGGAATACAAGCGCAAGTTAGCCAGAGTTTCCCTGGTGCGCAAAGAACTCAGGTCCCGGATCCAGAGCCTGCCAGACTTATCTCGATTGCCCAATGTCACTGGCAGCCACATGCACCTGCCCTTTGCGGGGGACATCTACAGTGAAGACTGATGACCAGTCTCTTTCCAGTCCCAGGACTTTGCAAGAAACGGAGACAGGTTAGGTGGACAGTCCTGTAGCATTATTTTTGTATATCGTTGGGAGAGTAAAACTTAACAAAAGAAACAAGTAATTTATAAAATTGTTTAAAATGTTGGTTTGTTTACTATTTTATTGGTAAGTTAACATGACTTAGCTTAAACAAAGTGATAATCTCTGTGTATTAATAAGCTCATAAACAGTGATTATTTTCAAAAGATCTTTTTGTAAATTTTTTTTTGATCCAGAGCCTTGTGAGAAATTCCATGTTTCTATTTCTTCATGTATTTTCAATTGTTTTTCTTTATTTTCTTCAGTATCTAATCACTGTATACTATGTAATTCCTGTAGGGGAATAACTAATCAGGTGGAGACTTTATTGTAGTATAGTTAGGATTTGATTGTAGAAGGGACTAAATGCTCCAACATAATTTTTACCCTTCTCCCCAAACAAAACATCAATTCTGTGCCTCTCTATGCCTTTGATTCCTTATTCCCTAGAGGTCAGTAATTTAATTTAACACTAAACATGAACGTCAGTTTGAGGTTCAGATCAAAGCCTGCAGAACTTCTCTCTGATAGCACTGTTTGGGTTCCATTCTGACTGCTGATGTAGAACAAAAAGTGTGTTAAATTCATTAAACTGTTTAGAATTTTTTGAGTAGATTAATATGGAAATGCTTTGGATATGTTATAAATTTTGACATTCTACCAAAAGGACAACTTTGTTTCTGGAACTGATTTCTATTTGTCAAGTCAATCTCCTGTTAACATCTGATCCCTTTAACAAAAAGCTTTCTGCAGAATGGAAAGACACATGAAATAATGATACTTTTATTATTCCCTTAGCCATATAACTTTAAAAACAATAGTATTTTTCACTTTAGTAGATCAAGAACACAATATTCATTGATGTTCAGTAAAGTACCTTGGAACAGTTTAAATGTTCCTGAAGGTTTTTCGATGACTGTGTATTTGGCAGTTACCCCACACTACAGGGTAGATCTGGTAAATTTCATATTTGTAGATTTATAGTTACCAAAACAAATGTACCTTTACCTTTTATTTCCAACCCTGTGTTTTAGAGCAGTTGCATGCTTTTCTGCTTTCTTTTTAAAGCACATTGTTAATCTGTGAGACCATGGATTTGTATTCACTAATGGCTTAAGATAAATATTTTTTTCATTCATTGCTTTACATTTTAGACATTTTTCTTCTCACTGTAAGCAGATTCAAATTAGATAGTCAATAAAACATCTTTTAGGGGTGGCGCCTGTGGCTCAGTGAGTAGGGCGCTGGCCCCATATGCAGGAGGTGGGGGGTTCAAACCCAGCCCTGGCCAAAAACTGCAAAAAAAAAAAAAAAAAAATCTTTTAAATCCCATAAGCCAATTATGTCTCACTATTCTGAATGGCTTCACTCTATTTCTCAATATTAGAGATTATAGTAAAAATGAATTAAATGTGAAAAAGGCAAACATTTATTTTTAATAGCCAGTAGTTTCTGGAAACAGTGCTTTTAACAGTTTGACCTCTCTCCAAAGCAGAGATGCATATAAGTAGTCCCCATCCATCTATAGCTTATATTCCAAAGTTTTTTAGTCAACTTTTGGGACTTGGGGTACATTTTCTCATAGAACCAATAGTTCAGCTCTCTAATACTATCACTGAAAGCTCATTTGGGAACCTAATCCACTTAATCATGAATGTACTTAACTTATAATGTGGTTGACAGATTAATGTGATATATTAATTATAGATCCTAACTAGCATTTGTAGTAACACTCTAAAGAAGCAGTGTGCACCAGTCAGACTCAACACGGGGGGTCTGCTTGTGCTCTGTGCCTCAGTCCTCAGGTATTGGAGATGAAAGAAAAATATTCAGCAAAGGAGGGAGAGGTAACAAATGCACAATTATAAAACCTGGTTATATGTGTATACCAAGTAAGTTAGTTTTTATTGCTATTAAGGTGAAAGCAGAATCTGTGTGTTAATTTATTTTCAATATCTTGACCTTATTTATGATCTGCTAAAGTGATTTATCCATTCAAAATATGTATATTTTTCCCATTTAAAACTAATTTATAAACTATGTACTCCTGGGAAGATTCAAAATCTTTTAGAAGTTTGTTGAAATATTTGAACTGTTTCAAACAGACTTCTGAGTTAGATACTAATTTTAATGTCAGTATCTGCTCTAAGTATTTATGATAAAAATGCATTATTTTTTTAAAGAGCTTGATGAGATTTGTGATAAGTGATAGCATCAAGAACCTGAATCCCACCCTTGACCGATCCTCCGTAAACCTCAATTGTTGATTAACTCATTAATTGAACACAGACAGTATGGTCTGGTTTAGAAGTCATGTCTTCAGCCTTGTGTTGGCTAACATGGCAAGCCTTAGCAGTAAACAGTCTTCCTTTCTAGAGGGAGGACTAAATTTTCTCAAGAAATGGGGTTAGATAGGGGTATTATAATACCAAATTCTAAATCATGAGCATTTTCTCCACTGTGTAACTGAGGCAAATCATGCATCTTTGAGTACAGTTTGGCCTGGCCCCTTGAAAGAGAAGCATGTTGGCACGTTTATAGTAGGGGTACTGTGGTTTGAATGGATACCATCACTCTTTTCTCCACAAACAGTGCAGAGAGCTGTCTGGAGTGGCAGTGTCAACAGATTCCCTGGTGCTCCCTCTGCTCCTTCCGTCACTACAGTAAGTAAAAGGACCATAGGGGGGATCCTGGAGGCTGAGAAAATCAGCTGTGCTCCATAGCTGTGCCCTCTCCCTCAAGGAAAACCATTCTAAATGCAGCTGTTCTGGTACCTCTCACTACATGCACTCTGAATTAGGGCCTTTCCATAGGAAATACTTCAGAATCAGGAAAAAAGATGGGACGACCTGGGCATCTTGATTTGCAGAAATAAAAAAATTAAAAATGAAAAAACTAAGTTGTCAGTCGTCACTGCAGATGAGCAACTCATCTTTTAAAATATATTTATTGAACTGGTTCTGAGAGATCTTTATAAAGAAAAAATTACAAGTAAAAATTAACTAAATGGGAAAGTTAGAATGTGTTTTCTGAATTTTCCATTATTGAAATAACATAAGGCTACTCAACTGCTTTGTATTCTACTAAGAAATAGCTCCTAAAGATGTAGTCCTGTTTCATAGTCGTTGCACTATATCAAAGCCTGAAGTGTAAACCCAGTTATTCTCTGTGTAGAAAGGGAACATTGTGTTACTTAATGAATTTATTTATACAGAGCATTTGTTGCCAACTGTAATTCTAGCCATCCACACACTAGCCTGTTCTGGAGATGGCAATAGCACATGGGAAAATGAAGTTTCCCTATTTGTTTACCCTTTTTTCTTTGGCTGTATCTTAAGATGTTCTTAATAAAGTTTTATGTTCTTTTTGAATGTGTGTGAATTTTTGTGAATCTGATTCATTGGATATGGGGTGGAGAGGGGAAAGATTGATGGGCTGGGAAAGAAGCAAAGTATTCAGTAATGTACGGTAGAGAAACTGCTGAAGGAGATTACTTGGCCAGTCATTCCTAAACTTGATCAAGTATCAGAATTAACTAGGGAGCTTATTAAACTACAGATGGCTAGGCCCTGCTCCTGGAGCTTCTGGTTCAGTAGGCCTAGGGGAAGGCCCAATGGTTGACATTTCTAACAACTTGATGGTGATACTACTGTGTTTAAGGACCACATTCTGATAGTCACCACTGTAGGCTAACTTGGAAGTTCATGACTAGCTTCATGATAGGTAATAGGATAATAAAAGTATGAGTTTCACAGTTTATTATATAGCAAGTTCTTTATAGGCAAAGCTTATTAAGTGATTTTGAGTGAACAGATTCAATTGGTACCTTTAAATTCCTAGAGCCCAGTCCTTTTCACCACACCTTGAGTTTAAAGGCAAATTGGGGAATATTAGAAATCTGTGGGAATCCCTAGGGTGGTGTTTCCTAAACTTCTTTGACAAGCTCAGACCCCGTTGGGGCATACACTTTCTGAGTCAGAATTTTCGGTGATTTTTTTTTTTTTTTTTTGGAGACAGGGTCTTGCTTGCTATTGTAGTAACTGACCCAGCAAGAAGACCCCTAAAGGCCCTTAACTGTTTCAGCCTGAGTCCCCATACGTCTCAAACCCCCCTTTTTGGTGTAATTCTGAAGAACAGGTTTCTGACAAGGAAGTTCTTCGAGTTTCCTGACTCCCTAGCAATGGTAGCAATGTCTAAACACAAAGATGAGAAACTTACTACCTCAACCCCCCTAGCCAGATAAACAATGGTAAAACTTACTCAAGTGGAGTTTCCCAGGCTACTGGGCTTTCCAAGTTGTCCCCATGGTTACTGAGTTACCCCCCTGAACCTCCACGCAGCAACCCCCTTAGCCAACTACCTGACTGTGACCCCACCCCTGTAACCTGCCATGTTTTGCTTTTGTACATGCTTGCTTTGCCACATCAGCACAAAAAGGGTGTAAAAGGCTGCCTGCATTTCTCTTAGGGGAGCCCTTGGGGCAGCGGTTTGCCTGTGCAGATGTAATAAATGACAACCTGATTTGGGCTGTTTGCCCTTTCAGGCAGCGGTCTGCCTGTACAGGTGTAAATAAATCATTACCTGATTTGTACCCAAAGTGGGGGTCCGTGTTTTTTATGGGTGGCCTCAGTTACAACACTATGTTGCTCAGGCTAGTCTCAAACTCCTATCACCAGATGATCATCCAGCTTTAGCCTCTTGAGTAGCTGGCATTACAGACATTAGCCACTGCCCCTGCCTGATTTGTAACATCTTGAAAGTTTGGGAGATATAGCCTTCTGGCCAGTCCCCCTGGTTCTCCATTCCTGGATGGCATTTGGTAATTTTAATTAAATTCAGGTGCTTTCCATTTCCATTTTTCCTCCCATTGCAACGGCAGGTTTTATACAGTAGAACCTATGTCCAAAAATTCTTTTTCAGAAAATTTGGGATAGATCCAGAAACATCCTTTTATTTTATTTATTTTATTGTTTTTTAAAAGACAGAGTCTCACTTTGTTGCCCTCAGTAGAGTTCTATGGCATCACAGCTCACAGCAACCTCTAGCTCTTGGGCTTAGGTGATTCTCTTGCCTCAGCCTCCTGAGTAACTGGGACCACAGGTGCCCGCCACAATGCTTAGCTATTCTTTTTGTTGCAGTTTGGCTGGGCCTGGGTTCGAACCCACCACCCTTGGTATATGGGGCCGGCACCTTACTCACTGAGAGCCACAGGTGCTGGCCAAAATATCCATTTTATTTTTATTTTAAAAATTTCAGATCAGTATAAAGGTACATGTGGATTAGGTTACATTTTTAGTTATCCAAAGTCCAATTTGTAATTGACCTCTCCTCCTACGTGGTGTACCATGTACCCCTACATTTTCAGAAATCTGCATTTTAAACAAGCTACCCAGATGAGCCTAATACAGTTAATTTATAGACTACACTTGAGAAACATGCCCTATAAAGCAAATTATGTAACATATAATAATGGTACCTCATACAAATATGGTACTGTGCACCAGGAACTGTTATAAGCACTTCAGATGGCCTTGTGATACATACTCTGATTATTCTAGTTTTACATATAAGAAGTTAAAATAGCACAAGTTCTGTGTGACGCTGAACAAGTCAGAGGGTGAAGTTATAAATAAAATTTAAGCCTAGCTTTGGCTTAAATTCAAGCCTGTGCCCCTTAACCTCACCCCCATCGACTACATGATGCCTCTTACATTGGTGGCTTGTTCCAGTCCTGCCATCACCAATATCACTATAACCTGAGATACTATGCAGGTTATAGTGAAAATAACATTATGCAAGTATTCAATTAAAAAGTAAAGTATCAGCTAAAAGCACTACTGAATGATAGGGGCTTGTGGAAGAATGTTACTGCCCAATTTTTTGTTTTTTAATTAAAATATAAACAGTAGAACAGCAGTTCTCAACCTGTGTGTCGTCACCCCTTTGGGGTTCATTGGAAAACACATATTTAAGTTATAAAATAGCAGTGCCTGAAGTAGTAACAAAAATAATAATTTTATGGTTGGGGGTCACCACAACATGAGGAACTGTATTAAAGGGTCACAGCATTAGGAAGGTTGAGAACCTCTACAGTAGAGCCTCTGTAAGTTGACCACCCAAGGGACTGTAATAAACTGGGTAACATACAGAGTTGGTCAACATAAGGAATTAGGTCTGCTATACTGAAAAGTACATGTGATGCATGTCTGGTCTATGAAAATTAGTTCAAATTGAGGTGGTCAATGTCAAGAGGTAGTACCTATGGAGGCTCTACTGTATAATGGCATGTACACACGGTAGATATTAATGATCTCGAAGCATACTCTGGCATTAAATACACTGACATTATTGTGCATTCACCACCACCATCCATTTCCAGAACTTTTTCATCTTCCCTAACTGAAACTCTGTACCCTTTAAATAATAACTCCCTATTCCCCCCAGCCGCTGGCAATAACCACTCTGTTTTCTGTCCCTATAAATGTGACTTCTCTAAGGTACTTCATACAAATGGAATTATAAAGCATTTTTACGCTCTGGGGTTACTGCCCTCACAGAGCTCACATATGGGAGGGCCACAGGCAGGACTCTTACCAGGTTCTTGTGTGAGAAGAGCTCTGCTAGGATAAGCACAAAGCTCCTTAGAAATGCAGTCGAGAGGGCAGCTGACTCAGATTTGTGATGAGAGCTTTGGGCATTTCTCTGTATGTGTGTTATGTAGCAATAAACGGTTGACTAAGAAAGTGCTGAGAGGTAGGATCCAGTATAGGGAGAGGTTGAGGAGGATGAGGAGGCAGGATTTTTCTATTGACATAGGGGCCTGAATCAGAGGAGTGAAATCAGGGCCAGGAGGCAGGCTGCCCCTATTAATGAAGAGGAGAGAAGCAAGAGAGGCAATCAATGAGAAAGTGAGAGAACTCAACTGGAAAGCGAAGCAATGTCTGACACATGCAGTTGTATTTTGCAGTCCCATTTAATCCACTAGCACTGCCCCTCTTAGAGATTATCCGCTTGAGAATGTTACTTGAACTTATAATATCTGAGTAGGGATCATGTTAGAACTCACCAATGTGTTAAGGCCCAAAAGGCAGTGTTGAGGGGGAAAATAGTAGACAGCATGGAACTCTAGGGTATGTTGATGATTTTGGCCTCCAGATTTTTATCAGCTCTGTCCTCACAAAATTCTCTGTATTCCTAACGAGGCACATCAATCTTTGTGCCCACTTACCCTTTCTCCACCCATTCCTGTTGGCTTGTTTTCTTTTTAAAACAGGGCTCTGCCCACTGCATGCCTCCCTGGCTGGTGGGGGCCTCCATGACATCCTCATGATGGCTGCCCTTAACCATAGCCCAAACACCATAGCCCATGACTAGAAATGCGTGGTGTATGGGTTCCTTGGCCAGGAAAGGAATGAATACAGTCCCTTCTGCCAGGGGCAAGGTGAATAATGTATCAATGAATGGACACAGTCCATTGGTGGAATTGAGGCCTAGGAAATTCACA
>CAUYON010147684.1:0-13070 GCA_963573935.1 Arctocebus calabarensis | reverse complement strand
TACACTATGGAATACTATTCAGTCATTTAAAAAAATGGAGACTTTACAGCCTTTGTACTAACCTGGATGGAAGTGGAACACATTATTCTTAGTAAAGCATCTCAAGAATGGAAAAGCATGAATTCCATGTACTCAAGTTTGATATAAGGACAATTAATGACAATTATTGACACAGTGGGGGTGAAGGAAGGGGAGAGCAGAGAGAAGAAGAATGAGGGAGGGGTGGGGAAAGGAAGAGCAGAGAGAGGGAAGGAGTAAGGGGGGTGGGGTCTTGGAGTCTTGGTGTGTGCCTCACCTTTTGGGGGCAAAACACGATTGTAAGAGGGTCTTTTCCTAACAAATGCAACCAGTGTAACATGGTTTCTTGTACCCTCAATGAATCCCCAACAATAAAAAAAAAAAAGAATATTAATTGCAATAGAAATTTAATTCAAAAGATTAGTTCTAAAGTTGTCTCAAGAAATTAAGGAATTCAAAGCCCAAGTCACCAAAGATATGGACATAATTTGAAAAGAGATAGCAGAAGGAAATGAAAAAGTTAGTTGAGGAGCTCCAAAATACAGTAGAATCCCTCGTAATAGAGTTGACCAGAAAGAAGAAAGGCTCTCTGAAAACTGAAGACATAGCTTTTGAATGTTCCTGAACACTCAAAGAGGCAGACAAATGGAGAGCAAAAACTGATCATTCCTTGAGAGAGTTGTGGGATTACTCTAAAAAATCAAACATTCTTTTTATAGGAATTTACAAAGAAGAGGATGGTCCTAAAAGTACAGATGCTCTACTCCAAGAGATTTTGGAGGAGAATTTCCCAAGCATTGCAAGAGATACAAAACTTTAGATAGCAGACAGTTTCAGAACCCCAGCAAGACTCAATCCAAATTAAGCATCTCCTGAACACTTTGTGATGAACTTTGCCAAAGTTGAGATGAAGGAGAAAATTCTACAAGTATCCAGACATAAGAAAAGCATCACATACAAAGGGAGAAATATCAGAATGACTACAATTGATGCATAAAAAGCCTTTGATAATATCTAGCATCCTTTCATGATCAGAATTTTCAAGAAAATAGGCACAGAAAGGACATTTATTAAACCAATAGAGGCCACCTGCAGCAAACCCATAGCCAATAACAGACTGAATGGTGTAAAATTGAAAACATTTCCACTCAGATCAGGAATGAGGCAAGGATTCCCATTGTCTCCACTGCTATTCACCACAGTAACGGAAGTCTTAGCCTTCGCAATCAGGAAAGAGAAGGTTATCAAGGGTATCCAAAGAGGGTCAGAGGAGATCAAACTCTCAGTCTTAACTGATGATATGATCCTATACCTGGAAAATCCCAGGAACTCAACTTCAAAACTCTTAGAAGTGATCAAGGAATACAGCAGTGTCTCAGGATACAAAACCAATACTTACAAGTCAGTAGCTTTTATATACACCAACAATAGTCAAGCTGAAAAAACAATCAAGGACTCTATTCCTTTTATAATAGTGCCAAAGGTCTATTTGAGAATTTACCTAACCACGGACGTGAAAGACCTCTATAAGCAAAACTATAAAACTCTGAAAAAAGAAATAGCTGAAGATGTTAACAAATGGAAAACATACCATGCTCATGGCTGGGAAGAATCAGCATTGTTAACATGTCCATACTACCCAAAGTAATCTACATATTTAATGTAATTGCTATTAAAGCACCATTGTCATACTTTAAAGAACTTGAAAAAAATAGTACTTCGTTTTATAGGGAATCAGGAAAAAACCTCGAATAGCAAATACATTACTCAGATTAAGAACAAATAAGGAGGTATCACATTACTAGACTTCAGGGTCTATTATAATTCTATAGTGATCAAAACAGCATGGTACTAGCACAAAAATAGAGTGGTAGATTTATGGAACAGAATAGAGAACCAAGAGATGAACCCCACTACTTATCTCCATTTGATCTTTGACAAGTCTAAAGTATTCAGTAAGGGAAAGACTTCCTATTTAACAAATGGTGCTGGGTGAATTGGCTGGCAACCTGCAGAAGACTGAAACTGAACCCCAACCTTTCACCATTAACAAAAATTGATTCTCACTGGATAAAAGATTTAAACTTAACACCTGACACTAAAAAATACTAGAACAGAGTGCAGGGAAAACACTTAAAGAAATTGGCCTGGGAGAATATTTTACGAGGAGGACCCCTCAGGCTATTGAAGCAACACCAAAAATACATTACTGGGATCTGATCAAACTAAAAAGCTTTTGCACAGCCAAGATCAGTAAGTAAAGCAAACAGACGACTTTCAGAATGGTAGAACATTTTTGCAGGTTATGTTTCCAACAAAGGTCTGATAACTAGAATCTACAGAGAGCTCAAACTAATCGATAAGAAAAGAATAAATAACCCCATTTCTGTGTGGGCAAGAGACTTGAACTGAAACTTCTCTGATGAAGACAGGCACATGGCCTACAAACACATGAAAAAAATGCTCATCATCCTTAACCATTAGAGAAATGCAAATCAAAACCACTTTGAGATATCATCTAAATCCAGTAAGATTAACCCTCATCACAATCTCCCCAAACTATAGACGTTGGCTTGGATGCATAGAGAAGGGAATGCTGCTACAATGCTGGTGGGAATGCAAGAAAATACGACCTTTTTGGAAAGAAGGTTCGAGAACACTCAAGGAACTAAAAGTAGACCTACAGTTCGATCCTGCAATTCCTTGACTAGGTATATACCCAGATGTTCAAAAATTATTTTACAACAAAGACATTTGCACCAGAATTTTTATTGCAGCCCAACTCATAATACCAAGACATGGAAACAAACCAAGTGCCTATCGACCTATGAAGGGATTAACAAAGTGTGGTATATATACACCATGGAATACTATGTAGCCATAAAAAGGAGATCTTTTATGTTTACCTGGATGGAGCTGGAAAATATTCTTCTTAGTAAAGTATCTCAAGAATAGAAAAAAAAGTATCCAATATACTCACTACTACTATGAAATCAATATATAACCACCTACGTATTCATAAGAATGGCAAAACATAACTATAGTCCAAAAAGTAGAAGGAAGAGGAGACAGAGGGTGGGGGAGAGAGCATATGAGAGGAGGAAAGATGTTCGGAGGGACGTCATTCAACATGCATGATGCAATAGCACATTTCAAAACTATTAAGAAATAAGTATAATTGTGATGGATGTATTACTTAGTTCAATGTAAGCATTTCACATTGTATGTTGAAGCAGTAACCTGAACCCTGTAAAAGCATCAATGTACAAAGTTATGATTTAATAAAAAAAATTAAAAAAATAATAATTCCTTTTCTGCTCCTTTCACCCCATATTCTCTTGAACTCGTAGGCCATAGTCATTGCATTCCTATAGGGGAATCCTTCTATGTTTACCATGGTATCTCTAAAGATTCATATAACAGCATGCCCATAGAAAACTTCCACTCCACAATGAAACAAATATCCAAAAGAAGAACATTTTCATTTGTTCTTGAAATCCAAATAAATTTTCATTGGCAATAAGTCCTGTTGTAATACATCACATTAAGATGAACTTGATAATAAGAAATATGCAAGCAGTTAGACTTAATTTTAATTACAAAACAGAACATTTATTTTATATTCAAGAGATTCTATTCAAAAAATAGAGGACAGGACACATAAAATGATATAGGAAATTAATAATAGGTTTATTCATAAAAATATTTTATTACCTTATTTCAACAAAGTCATTAATTATATTGTTGTATTCCAAATTGCTACATAATAAATGGTCTGTTGATAATAATACCAAATTAAATAAATCTTCCCTGATTCATTATACTAGTAAAGTAGATTTTTTTCTTAATTTAAATTTAGAGAAACTTCATTCTGAAAAAAGCAGTAGGAGCTAGAATTGTCAATAAAATTCCTCTCATTGTAATTTGGAAATAAGTTCATGAATTTTTCATGTCATGTTTAGAACTTGCAAAAGTGATGGATACAAGGATGTATCGATGAGTATTTTAATTTTACCAAATAAAGCTGTACCAATTAAATTGTTATTTTTTTATCTCTCAATTTATTTCTTAAGTTCTTATTCAAATATTCAAGTTTTTACAGAAAACTTAAAATAGCAGAGTTTTGCACAATTTTCCAAATTTAGACTGGGAAAGATGGGACTCCTGAAAGAGCACCTGGAGTGAAATGAGAGTCCTGTAAGCAAAATTGTGTGTTCAATGAATGGAGTCCTGCTCTGAAATCAGCCTCCTTGTCTCCACACACTCTCCCCATATCGTGATCCTGGAGGTTCCTTCAAAGCAACATAGGCTGTTATTTAAAGGTCCAGGACTATCAAAGCTCAAACTTTCTCCTGCCTCTGCTGCTCCATTGGGCGAGAGGTGAGGTCTCCAGTGGGTTCTGCCCCATTTCTTCCTCATGACCTCTTTATCCTCGTCTCTTCCTTTCTCCCATTCCTATGGAATGGGAATGGAAAAAGATTTTCCTTTTCTTCAGTTTTCCAACTATCTCTGAAAGCATGGTGCCCAGGATGACACTTTCAGGACTGCTGGGTGTGTGGCAACTTCTCTGAAGCCCAGAAGAGAATACTGCTCACATCTTTACCACCATGGATGGCAAAAGGACAGAGATGTGTGAAGGGCACACTCCTCCCTTGTAAAGTCTTTATCTGTCTCTATCCAATGCATAGCAGTAAAGTTACAAAATCATAATTTATCTGGCAGGACAAGGTTTACAGAAATGCTAATTTTCTCGGAGTAAAATCTTCTATAGAAATTTAGGAGCACAGCTGTGTCCCAGCAGAATGTAGTAGTCTCTGGTTGACTAGGCGTATTTAAATTCACTGAGGAACCTAGTTATTTGGTTGGTGCATTTCATATCGCCTTTCAGGATCCCACTCCTCTCGTGTCCATGGTAACCACCTTGCTGCTGGGAAGATGTAAAGGAGCCAAAGAGAACACAAACCTACAAAGAGCTTTTTCCTCCATCCACACAGAGCTGGGCTCTGGTGACTGGTTGGTCAGTCCTAAACTCTCGTATCTACCCTGCTGATATGAAGAACACTCTGAGGTCCAATTGCAGTCCTGTTCTTTGGCTGTACTGGATTTCCTCCTCAACTTCAAATGTTTGCTTCTTCTTTTCCTCCTGCCTCCCAGCTGCCCTTTTTGCCCCATCATTTGCCTGGGTCCAGTTAAGGATTTCATAAGGACCCAGATCCTCTCTCTAAGCCAATGTCAGCTACCTTGGTGTTGCTGTGAGTCCCTTGTTAGGCCAAAGGCACATGGAATTAAATCCAAAACACACAGCAAAGAAGTCTTATAGTCCCGTCTCAGACCCAGGATTTCTTTATGTCTGATGTTCCATTATTGGAATGTAGGGACATAGTTATTTATATCCTACTGCTCAAGGTCCTTATGGAAGTCTGATCTTTCCCAAATGTCTGCCGCCTGGGGCTACATGTTTTCACGTGATGCACAAGGTTAGTCACTGATGCAGATACTGGCCTGCTGGGGGTATGTCAAAAAGTAACATGAATTTTAGGGAAATTTTTGAAGAACCATCCAAAGACAGGTAAATACTGCACTGCAGCTTATACTTGTTTTTTTTCTATCGCTTCTCTACTAATTACACTATTGTGCTGCAAAAAGAAAATACTGATGTTTTTATTGTGTTTTACTTATGGGTTTGACATTTTGCACAGTCCAGATTTGGAGAAATAGGCAAGGTACCTATGACTAGACCTAATAATATCCTTTTACCCTTTTTATTTATTTATTTATTTTTTTGTACGAAAGGTCTTTATTGTTGGGGGATGCTGCAGAGCAGCATTAAGAAGGAGGGGAGAGAGAGAGAGAGAGAAATGGGGGAAGAGAGGAGAGGACAGAATGGAGGGAGAGGAGAGAGAGAGAGAGACAAGACACACAGCAGGAAAGAGGGGGAAAGAGACAAAAGAAGAGAGACAGAGACACGAGACACACGGGGGGAGAGAGAGAAAAGAGTCCTTTTATCTTTTTTTAATTGAAGTCATTTTGCAAGTTTCAAAATGCCTCAGACTCAAAGTTTTCATAAAGTAACTGACTTGTTAGAGACAGATGACCATACCGAAGCAAGTGCTATAGTGATACAACAACCTGAAAATGCAACAGCACCCATTTCTGATGAGGACTTGGGAGATTAAGAAGGTGGAACAATAAATAATCTGCCAGGTTCTTTGCTGCACACACCTGCATATCTTATTCAAGATGGGCCGTGATGCTGAGTGTCACTCAGATGTTTCCTCATACGCACCTGAAGTGGACTGTCTTGACAATGAAATTCCATGTTCGTCTACTGCACAGAAATGAAACTTTCCACCTCCATCAAAGAATAAGAAAGTTGTTCACAAATGGAAAAAAGCTGACCTAACTGTATAACACATAGTAGGTAAAGTTACATAATCAGCTAACGATTTCTTCACCAAAATGAGAACTCCCACAGAAATTCTTGAACTTTTTCTTGATAATGAGGTTGTTGAACTCATTGCCAAATACTCCAACTTATACACTGCAAGTAAGTGTATAAGTCTTGACTTGATTAATTCCTGAATTCAAATGTTTTGGGGGGAATTATTCTTCTCAATGGTTACCTCTCACTTCCTGGAAGCCGAAGGCGCTAGGAACAAAAATCAAATGTGCACTTGTTAGTTTTGCAATGAGACATGACCTTCTTTTCTTCTTTTTCTTTCTTCTTTTTTTTGTTTTTTGTAGAGACAGAATCTCACTTAATTGCCCTCGGTAGAGTGCCGTGGCATCACATTGCTCACAGCAACATCCAACTCCTGGACTTAGGCGATTCTCTTGCCTCAGACTTCCAAGGAGCTGGGACTACAGGTGTCCGCTACAACACCCGGCTATTATTTTTGTTGCAGTTCAGACAGTGCCAAATTTGAACTTGTGATTCTCAGTACATGGGGCTCGCACCCTACCCACTGAACCATAGGTGCCACCCAAGACATGATATCTTTAAAATTTTATTTTCTAATTGCATGTTGCCTACAGTGCAATTTTGGACCCAAAGGACAAGATTTCTAAGTTACAACCTCTCAGAAGCACACTCAATGAAAGATGTATGAAATGGTTTCCAAAGAAACATATTTCAGCTTTGATGAGTGCATGGTTTCTTATTTTGGTCTTCATAGATGGGAACAATTTATTGGAGGAAAGCCAGTTCAGCTCGGCTGTAAATTTTGTTATGATGCAACACACCTGGGCTTCATTAGCTGGTTTCAGCTATATCCTGGTTAAAAACCCAAACACTAAACATGAGGAATGTTATGTCCATGCATCACCTGTAGTTCAGTTTAGTGAGGAACTTACAGGGACACACCATGGACAATACCATTTTGTATTTGACAACTTTGTCACCAGTGCTGTACTTCTTGATAAGCTTAGTTCATTGTGACATCAGGCGACAGGAGAAAGGATAAAAAATCTCTGCTGGAATCAGATGTAGCTCTGACGATAAAAGAATGAGGCACATTCAGTTATTGAATTGATGACAAAGGCAATACTGTCTACAGATGGAATGATAACAGTGTGTCCCTATTGCCTCATCTGGTGCTGGTATTGATCTCCTGTGTCTTGTCAATCGTTATTACCAGAAACTGAAAAAAAAAAAAAAGTCCAACTTCAGCAGCCAAACATGCTCAAAGTGGATAACCATTTCATGGGTGGTGTAGTCAGAGGGGATGACATTACTAATAAGTATTGGGCCTCAGTCATGGAAAGAAATTGTATTCAAGCCCTCTTTTACTCTGTTTATTGGTCTTATAAAATGCTTGGCAACTGCATAAAACATATAATGAGAAGCCAGTGGACTTTTTGATGTTTCATTGATGTGTGGTATGCCATTATCTACAGATCTATGATCATCCTCCAGAGCTCAGCAAAAGAGGAAAACCTCCTCAGAAGCACAACTTTGGTTCATATTAGGATGGCGTGAATCATGTGATAGTCAAACAGGACAGCAGGCTTGGCGCCTGTAGCTCAGCGGCTAGGGCGCCAGTCACATACACCAGACCTGCTGGGTTTTAACCAGCATAGGCCTGCCAAATGACAATGACAACTATAACCAAAAAATGGCCAGGTGTTATGGCAGATGCTTGTAGTCCCAGCTATATGGGACTACATATAGTAGGAAAGAGAATTGCTTAAACCCAAGACTTTGAGATTGCTGTGAGCACTCTACTGAGGGCAACATAGTAAGACTCTGTCTGTAAATAAATAAATAAATAAGTAAACTAACAAATAAATAAATAAAAATAAAACAGGAGAAGCAAATCCAGTGCCCTGAATGTTATAAGAGCAACATTTTTTGAATGTGAAAAATGTAATGTTTCCTTACAGGTGAGGTGTTCTGTTAACTATCACACTTAATAGTAGGTGTCAGCACCTCCTGAGATAATAAACATGATTTTATCTGTTGTGTACAATGTAGCAAAGATTTTGCCTAGTGTTCCATCTTTGCAATGACATATAACCATGAAATAAAGTAATTTTTTCTTTTCAAATTCCTGTTCCTTGAATTTTTCTAGGTAAAATATATGCAAAAATTTCAACCTTTGGCATAAATGCATTAAAAATTAATAACACTGCAACCAAAAAATAGCCAGGTGTTGTGGCAGGTGCCTGTAGTCCCAGCTACTTGGGAGGCAGAGTCAGGAGACTGGCTTGAGCCCAGGAATTGGAAGTTGTTGTGAGCTATGATGCTATGGCACTCTACCCAGGGTGACAGCTTGAGGCTCTGTCTCAAAAAAAAAAAAAAAATTAATAACAGCACTGATTGATAGACCTCACACCTGTAAGTGTAGTCTATACAATTAATGTTATCAAAACAAACACTGCAGTCAATAAACATCCAATATAGAGACGGACGGGGCTTGGGTCAAAACCTTACTCTACCATGCAGGCAGCTTGTGGGGAGTAAGCTTGACAAATACGCTGCTGAGTGCCTTAACCTGATTGACAGAAGATGTAAATGACAATGATGAGGCTACAAGATCAGGCTATGATCACCTGATTTCCTAACCCCACTGTTCAGACTAGATTTCTACCCAGTCCAAGGTGTCCCTGATACCTCACATGACCATGCACTGCCTATCCTAGAAGGAAGTTTGGCCTAGTCACAAGGACTGGAAGGACAAGATATTTACACTTTGTTGAGCACTACTAAATAGCATTTAGCCCTTCCGCATCTAGTTTGAAGTGGTCATCGCGAGAAGGCTATATCCTGTTCATTTCTCTGGTCAGAAGGAGATAGTGTCGATTGAAAATGAATAACATCAGATTTGTAATCCAACAGGATTGCTATAAATTCAATATTCAAATAGTTTGACTATATATGAACATATACCTAAATGAGTATACTAAATATTAATAGGAGAAACTTATGAGTGCAGTAGGGGAAACAGGAGAAATGTTGGACTGTGGTTGGACTGTGCAGAGAAAAAATGAAAATAAGGCAAAAGAAGGTTCTTGATGAAATTGATACTTGTTCCCATTATTTTAGGAGTATGAATGATTCACATGATATTTAAAACAAAAATGAAAGGTAAAGGAATAAATCAGGTTTTCTAACTAATATCTTTACTTATATGTACATTTCATTTTTATATTTCTCACTACAGCAAAAATTATTATAGGAGCTTGCTGTCTGTAAAACACATTGTATTTTCTCAGTAATATCCTGTTCAGTATTCTCTTGCATTTTTATCTTTATAATACCATGTTAAAGTCATGTTAAGTTAACACTCATCCATTCAACAGCATGAGTTAACTGTACCTATCTAACAAGCATGACCTACAAGCCCACAAAGAATTGCTGAGTGAGCTGTTGGATCCATGGAAGGTGCTGAGTCTGCAAAAGTATATGAGCGTGGATATATAAAAATGCAAGTTTGTATGTAAGATCTCTGCACACA
This sequence comes from Arctocebus calabarensis, assembly GCA_963573935.1. Taxonomy (NCBI): domain Eukaryota; kingdom Metazoa; phylum Chordata; class Mammalia; order Primates; family Lorisidae; genus Arctocebus; species Arctocebus calabarensis. Next base: position 3,096 of record CAUYON010147684.1, on the reverse strand, counting down.
GTCAATGTAGGGCTGAATTGACAGGGGTTCCTTCTTTATAAAATGAAGAAAAGGTTTATTCTCCCATCTGCCTACCTGTCTACACCAGAAAGGCCTTTTGGTCCCAGGGGAGGATTGATTGAGAAGTTCCCAGGAGGCAGAGTTCCTCAGGCTTTCGGGTTACAGCTATCCTCCAACACTTCTAAAAAGCTCCAATATCAATAGAACAGGACTTCATCCTTCACACTCTCTGTAAGTGAATCTGGATAAAAGGTGTAGAGGGGAGGCTCTACCAAGACCATTCAGAGGACCTGAGAGAGCTATGCTTTCAATGCCATACTGTGTTCCTTTCCATTCCTGGATCCAGACTACTAAGTAGCCCGACAATGTGGTAGAAGAGATGGCATTCTGCCTTGGGTCAGGGGGCTCATGTGTGAGTGTGTAACTCTGGGATCTTCTCTCCTTTGTCCTGCTCTGGGTACTTGGTGGTGCCAGAAAAGCAGAGAAGCTCGAGTCTGTCCAGAGGAGATTGATGGGTAGGAAAAGAGCTATAAAGTGCACATCTGGTTAAGAAAATTTAGATATCTCAACTATGAATGAAAATTTTAGGACTCTAGGACAAAGAATCCTCTTACAAATGCTTGAATTAAAGGCTAGGAATTAAATTTATTTACATAATTTAAGAGGTTTGAAACAAAGACCACAGTTGGGGACCAGTGGGAGTTAGTACGTAGTTCAAAGATTTCTGCTAAACCTTAAGAACTGCTTAAACTACTTCTGCCCAAACCTGAAAACTATGCCAAGAGGACAAGGAGGGCAATGAGCTACCTGCCACTGGATCCACACAGTTGTGTCAGAAATTATATGAGACAAAGATACCTCACAGGCCTGCGTGAGACTTCTGAAGTTAGATGATATTTAACATGTGGGAAAGGCTTAGGCTGCAAGTCTCTGCTGTTAGTCTTTGAACTTGACTTCTCTGGTTTCCTCATCCAGCTCCTGGCTGAAGGTAGAAAACTCTCTATAGCCTCAGCTTTAGCCCTGCCCTTCACACATCCTGAGTGCAAACCAAGACTGAGAGAGGAGGAGGAAAATAGCAAGTGTGATCTCACCTGCTTTCTTCCTAGGTCTGAGTAAGTTATTGAAAGATGTATATAGGTCCAGGTAGGTTGTTTAAAGAGTTATGTTTGAAGAGTGTGCAAGAACATTCCAGAAAAATAGAGAAGGAAAAAGGGAAGAGTCAGTGAGTGAGGGGAAGAGATAAAACAATCCTCCTATGTAATCCTGAGAAGTTTCATGCTAGTGCAAAAAGTAAATATCCCAAATCTCTTCTGGAAACAAAAACTTACTTTTTGCCCCAGACTGCTCCATGAATACTCACGCCTGAATCTCCAAATCTTGCATTTGGCTCTACCCTCCAAAGGTCACTGCAAGATTCTCCCTGTTTCATTTCATTCTTTCTAGGAGCATATTGTGATCCCCGAAGAAGAATATCTTCATGGACATGGTGAGATTTGGGGCTGTGATTTTGGAATGTAAAAACTTTCCAGAGAGTAGGATGAGAGGGTGCAATGGGCAAAAAATAAAAGACAAAAAACTGAGTGAGGAACGTCGTGTTTAAAAAAAACATTAGCCATCTAACAGCCTGAAGTTGTACACCCTGTGGCTACAAGTAAAGGTAGTAGGGTTGGATCAATTGTGTGAGTTCGGGATTTAATATGTCCTATTAGATTGTCCTCAAAGTTCACATGTGAATATATTCAAAGAGAAAGAGAAAACAAAAGGCAGAGTTCAGTGAACATAGTGTCCAGAAGGTAGTGGATAATCTCTAGTAGCCAACTCAAGTGTGTAAATTATGTTCTGTGCATTGCTATGTTAGAGGCATCCTCCATTTCCAGTGTTCCTATTCTCAATAGCCGCTCCACCAAGGAAAAGCACAAAACTACTAGACAGGAGAAACAAATTGGAGGATGGCAGGTAGGAAGTTATGAAAGAGGAAAGTAAATCAGAGCATATAGTTATGGAAATGATTTTGTAATCTATATTGAATCCTTCAGAGTTTGCCCCTTCAGACTAAAACCAGGAAAACAAATAGACACAACAGAAAAGTGAACTAAGGGAAGAATTGGGCCCTATGAACAGTGGAAAGCAGGAGTCAGAATTCTAACGGGAAGGAAAGGGACATTCCAGAGTGCTGGAAAATTTCCCTTAGGATTGTGTATGCCTGAGGAGTCAGAATGGGGAACAAAAACCTGAACACATATATAAAACGAAAATACCAAATAACTTATGCATTTCTATTAATAGGGTATTGGACACAGACATATTCACATTTTCAATGGCCTTGGACCTGAAGAAATTAGCTTTTTATCTCTTTCACATTCAAACATGGAAAACCACTAAATTTTAATTTGTCTATGTGAAAGATAAATCGTTACAATAGTCAACTTACCCTAGACTTCAGAATATCTTGAGTGTAAATGAAACAGTTTATTTAAAATTTATTTAAAACTTGCCAAAGCCATTCCCAATGTACACAATTATCAATAAGAGAAAACAGTTGGGAGAGTCTCTCAGGTTCTTCCACACATCAGGAGGGACAGTCATGCCTGGCAGACTGGATAGGGAATGAGAGGTTCCAGAGGAAAGAAGAGAGGAAACCTGGGAGGGGTGGCCTGGCGTATCCTCCCAGGAGGAATAGAAGAACAGCTGAGCAAGAGCAGGAACTGCAATTGGGGACTAGGAAAGACATAACTAAAGCCAAAAATTTTATTTGAACTTCCTCCAAAGTGTAAGTTTCCGTTAGTATGAAAACAGTGTACAGTACATGGCTTCATTACAACTTCCTTTCTTGCCATCGTCCCTTCATCCCAAAACTGTTTCTTTTCAAACAGACTCAATGTTCAAAATTATTAGTTATGTTATGGGAGAAGTTTGTTTCCTTTTTACATGATTGGTAGGACAGGTACATGTCCTGGAATATTTCTTACGTCTGAAAAGCTTTAGAAATTAATTCATTCTGATCTTCTGTATTATGCACAGTTAGGATTAGAATAATATGTGGGTCACAGAAAAAGTTTTGATACAGACTGTATGTTCCCTTATTTCACTTCCAAG
>CAUYON010147683.1:0-46137 GCA_963573935.1 Arctocebus calabarensis | reverse complement strand
AGAGCCTCAAGCTGTTACCTTGGGTAGAGTACTGTGGTGTCACAGCTCACAGCAATCTCCATCTCCTGGGCTTAGGCAATTCTCTTGCCTCAGCCTCCCAAGTAGCTGGGACTACAGGCGCTCGCCATAATGCCCAGCTATTTTTTTGGTTGTAGTTGTCATTGTTGTTTGGCGGGCCTGGGCTGGATTCAAACCCACCAGCTCTGATGTATGTGGCTTAGAGCCACATGAGCCACAGGCACCAAGCCCAGACCTGAAATCATTTAAATGTTCCCATGAGCCAGTGAGGCAGGCTGTCACCTCCTGAATCAGTGTGCACCCCCACCCCCCAACAACTGAGCTCTACTGCCCCTCCTTGAGGCCTGTGTGCCCTACTCACCTGGATCCTGGTCAGCAGTGCTGCCTGATGTGGTGTGAACAAGCAGCCACGAGTGCCCTGAGTAAGTAAGCAGCACCCCAGGGGCTGACAGGTTTGTCCTCCGGATCCAGAATCTTGGCTCAGATCCCAGCTCTCCCACTACTGACTGTGGGACCTCGAGCAGCCTGACCTGCAGAACAAGGGTGAGGAGTGACAAAGCTAGAGCACGTGCGGTGTTTAGAATAGTAGCTTGCCCACCGTGAGCCAGCGCTGAGGCTGGGAATGTTATTTCATGTGGAGTCATAGGATTGGCCCTGGGATGTGCAAGCACTTCTGTTATTATCTGTATTTCGTAAGCTCTTGGCTACCAAACATTTCTTAGCCAAATAAAATGCAGTCAGATTTTAGACCAAAACACAGGGCACAGTCAAAACAAAGTTTATGGTCTCAGCATAGATTTGGGAAAGATTTTAAAAATAGTTCATGGCATTGGTGGATCAAAGGGTAAACACCCTGTGGTATCTTCATACAATGGAATATCATTCAGCCATCAAGAGAAATGAATATTGATACAGGCTACAGCATGGACAAACCTCCAAAACATTATGCGAAATGAAAGAAGCCAGACATAAAGGTCACATGTTGTATGATTTTGTTCTTGTGAAATATTCATAATAGGTAAACCCACAGAGATAGGACCCAGATTGGTGGCTTCCAGGGGCCTGAAGGGGTGGGAATGGAAGTGGCTACTTCATGGGTAGGAGATTTCCTTCTGGGGTTTGAATTGTACTGAATATGTACTAAATGCCACTGAATTGTTTATTTTATTTTCTGAAAATTTGACTTCAGTAAAAAAAAAAAATGTTCATGTCCCCCTTCCTCCATGTGGTCCCTTTGATGAATGACCCTTTGGGACCCTGACTAGTTAGAAACCATCAATCCCTTCATACTGTGAGGAGGAGGCCAAGGCCCTGGGAGGGGAAGGGAGGGGCAGGGAGTGGAGGGGCTCCCCACAACAGGTGGTTCTGTTTCCAGGACTCCTGCTCCCTCTCTAGAGCTGGTTCCTGTTGGAATGGAGTCAGAATCCAGGTCTCATTCCCAGAACAGATCTTTATTGGGAGCCCTCCACGTGCTGGTCCTTGTGCTAAGCACTGAGGCCTCTGCCAGGAATAAGATCCAAGAGTCCATTTCTCAAGGAGTTTGCATTCCAAAGTGGGGAGTCAGCTGTAGGGGTGGGGTGGCTGTTTAAGATGGGGCTATCTAGGCCGGTCTAGAGAGCCTCTGAGAGGTGACACTTAAGCAATCACTGCAGATATCACGGGGCTGGGAGAAGGGTGCTCCCGCCAAAGGTGCCAAGGCCAAGGCAGGGCAGGCCTGGTGTTCAAGGACTGTCTGAAATGAGACTCTTTCTATGCTGGAGAATGTGGCACATGGTTCCATGCTTAACCAACGCTGAGTCAATATTTAATTGACACTTAATGATAGAAGGAAGTTAGGACCCTGAGTGGAGTCTGGCAGGGGCTGGTGGAGAAGAGCAGGGTGGCCTGGCCCTTGGGTGGGAGGTCCTGGCAGATGGCTCTCCAAGGTGTCCCAAGTAGTCTCCTGGGGGCAGCAGTGGGACTCAGTGGGTGTTCAGGCAACACCAGGTCTGGGTGCTATGCCTGGATGATGATGTTAATTGGCTTCTCAGTGTGGAATCTTTCACATACCACCCGGGGAGATAGTGCAGCTGGAGAAGGCTGTTCACACCCTTCCCACCTGCAGGCTCGGGCAGGGGTAAAACAGGGGTCTGGAGCTGGTAGAGGGGCAGAAAGGGGCTTTGATGAAAGGGGGCAGCTGTGCAGGGAAGAGGGCTGGAGAGTTCTGAGCTGTTTCCCTGCTCAAATGACCGGACACAGCTCCTGCCCAGTTGAAGTAAAGAAGAGAAAGTGGAAGCTGATCCCTGCACCTGAGTTTTTATTTCATGACTCATCCTTGCTGGCAGATGGGCTTTGTGGTATGGAAGGTTAACTGGGAGACTAAAGACCTAGCACTGAATTTTAGGCTCCTCAACTTCTCAGTTAGTTGGACAATTTAACCTCTCTCCCTGAGCCTCAGTTTTATGACCTAAAAGATGTGGGTAAATGCAAAAAGAATGAGCGCAGTAGCAGGCATGTGGTAGCCCTCACGTGTCCAAAATTTGAAGTTGCTTTTCATTTCCTGCCTGTGGATGAGAAGATCCCCACTTCACCCTGCCGGAGCTGACTCCAGCACATCCCTCCCAGCTACCCTGAGCAACACACAGGTCACCTGCAGGAGCAGGGTGGCAGATGACCTATTTCCTAGGCGTGGGGCAGCATGGTGGGGAAGGTTTGGCAGCTAGGACCTGCCCTCACACCACTGAGGCATGCTTCCTGCACTTCTGACTGGACACCAGGTGTCACGCCTACCCATGGGGTGACCCCCTCCCCAGTCCTGGTGGTTCTGTTTCCAGGACTCCTGCTCCCTCTCTAGTTATCTGTTCTTGGTTCTTACCCAAGTGGACTCTGTCCTCCTTGGCTCTCAGTGGCCACTCAGAAGACAACCAAATGCTATTCCTGGCCTTCACCATCCATTGGCTGGTTTCACGGGTGCTGGGCAGTTTTGCTGGACTTCTTTAGGTTGCAGGGACAGATATTTCTTAAGAAACTTTGCAGGTAAAAACACATACTCCTCTCCCCATGACCTTCACCCCAGCCCAGTGTCATTCAGAGAAGGGAAGAGGAAGTGATGAGGGCAGAGAGAGACAGATCTGCTGCCCTGGTGACATCAGGTCCAAGGCTCATGGACTGTGGCTCCAGATGACCTGGGTTCAAATTCCCGTTACCAGCTGGGTTTAGATTCCAGCTTTCCACCTGCTACTGTGTGGCCAAGGGCAGGTTACTTTACCTTTTTAGACTTTGACTTTTTTATCCCTAAAACAGGGAAATGAATAGAAGCAGCATTTGTAAAATGCTGAGGCTTGGCACAGAGTAAGTGTACAATATCTTTTTATCATGATGCTTTAATTTATGTAGTTGATTTTATATATCTTTGACAATAATTTCATGTTTGTTTGCTTACATTGTCATCTACCTGGGCACAGGGGTTATAAAGGGAAGAGACAGAAATTAATCTAATACTCAGAGAAATAAATATGCAACTGCATGGGAGCTGGGCTTTGAAGAAGGAGAACATGGGGCTCAGACACGCACAATCATGGGAAGAGACCTGGCCAGGCTGATGAGGGGGAGGGCTTCCTGGAGGAAGTGCCTTTTTTTTTTTTTTTTTTTTTAGACAGAGCCTCAAGCTGTCGCCCTGGGTAGAGTGCCATGGCATCACAGCTCACAGCAACCTCCAACTTCAGGGCTTAAGCAATTCTCTTGCCTCAGCATCCCAAGTAGCTGGGCCTACAGGCACCCAATACAACGCTAGCTATTTTTTGGTCATTATTGTTTGGCAGGCTGGGGCTGGATTCGAATCCCCCAGTTCTGGTGTATGTGGCTGGCACCTTAGCCACTTAGCCAGGTGTGGAGCCTGGAGGAAGTGACTTTAGAACCAAGACATGAAGGATGGATAGGAGTTAATTAGTCTAAGGAGGGACAGGACAGTATTTCAGGCAGAGGAAACAGCACATGCAAGACCTTGCATGTTTGAAGCACGGAAGAAAGGCACACATTGCGGGTGCAGAGAGCGCGGTGGAGTGTGGTATGATTTGGCAGGGGCTTGTAGACAGGTTGAAGAATTGGGCCTATTTATCTAAGAGAAATGGGGATCCTTTGAAAGTGTTAATTAGGAGAGGTTGATTTAACTAAATTTGCCTTTAGGAAGGTTTGCTTTAGCTAAAGAGAGTCCAGGGAAAGGCAGGGAAGCCATGTCAGAGGCTTGCTTTTTGTTTCTTTCATTAAAATAAGCTTTGAAGAGGGCGGCGTCTGTGGCTCATCAAGTAGGGCGCTGGTCCCATATACTGAAGGTGGCGGGTTCAAGCCCAGCCTCAACCGAACTGCAATACAGAAAAATAGCCGGGTATTGAGGTGGGCGCCTGTAGTCCCAGGTACTCGGGAGGCTGAGGCAAGAGAATCACCTAAGCCCAGGAGTTGGAGGTTTCTGTGAGCTGTGTGACACCACGGCACTCTACCAAGGGTGATAAAGTGAGACTCTGTCTCTACCAAAAAAAAAAAAATCTTTGACGAGTAGACAATTTTCAGGTAAAAAAAAAAAATATATGTATCTTGCCCTAGTCCTTTAAAACATTTGTGGTAGAGGCTTGGCACCCATAGCTTAGTGGTTAGGGCACCGGCTACATACACCAAGGCTGGTGGGTTTGAACCCAGCTTGGGCCTGCTAAACAACAATGACAACGGCCAGAAAAAAATAGCTGGGTGTTGTGGTGGGCACCTGTAGTCCCAGCTATTTGGGAGACTGAGGCAAGAGAATCGCTTACTCTCAAGAGTTTGAGGTTGCTGTGAGCTGTGATGGCACTCTACCCAGGGTGACATAGTGAGACTCTCTCTCAAAAAAAAAAAGTTGTGTGGAGGTGGTGGGTTCAAACCCAGCCCTGGCTAAAAACTATTAAAAAAAAAAAAAGTTGTGGTAAAAAACACATAACATATAATTTGCTATCTTATGCATTTTTAGGTGTACATTTCCCTAACATTAAGTATATTTCCGCTGTTGTCCAACAGATCTCCAGAACGCTCATCTTGCAAAACTGAAGCTCTGTAGCCTTTAAACAACAGCCTTTTTCTCTTCTGTCCCCCAGGCCCTGGCAACCACCATTCTACTTTCTATTTCCAAGAATCTGACTGGTCTAAGAACTTCACAGAGAAGTGACTGGCTCAAGTCGCTTAACATGGTATCCTCAAAGTCCATCCACATTGCAGCATGTGACAGGCCGTTTGGGAGGCAAGAGCTGGTGGGGGCTTGGACTAGGGCTTAGTGACGGGGGTACGAGAACAGAGCCAGGAGATTGGGGGAGGTAGAGTCACAGGTCTTGAAGGACAGGAAGGTGGTGAGGTCACATGAGACAGTGCTCCTGCCTGTGGACTTGGCCTGCAGAAGCGACTGTGGATAGGCCAGGGGCACCTAGATCTGTGTGCCCCTTTGGAGAATGGGGACCTAGGGGCTGAGCTGAGAGCAGAGGAAACTGAGAAAAAAACCTCTTCTCTATCCTCAGTTCAGCCTCATAGAGACAGAGAGGAGATGAGGAAGCAGCCATTGTGATTTCCTTGTTTCCCCATCTGTCTGCCTACTGAGTGCAGCAGACCCAGCAGCACCAGAATTAATGGAATGCCAGCCCCATGCAGATACCACCAGGCTGGGCACCCCCAGGGTCCACATTACTATCTCTGGTCTCTTTCATCATATCAACCTGGAATTGTAAAGCCCCTCCCAGCTAGAGATCCCTTCCTACTCTCATTTCCCTCAAGGACTCAGAGACCCTCTCCTCTGAGAGAGACACTGAAGTGAAGAGAACCTGACCTTGCTTTTGTTTAGCCTGGGAACAAGTCATTTGTTTTCCAGTGGCATTCACAGTGAACCGGAGTTGAGTGCCTGTTGAAGGCAGGTCCCATCCAGACCTAGGCTGCCCAGCCCAGACATGAGCTCTATCCTCAGCCGAGCAGAGTGCTGTTGTGTGGCTGCAGGGGTCATTTGAAGAACAGGGTGGTGCTGGTGCATGAAAAGGGGGGGGGAGTTAGTTCTACTTGGTGCTGGAGCAGGGTGTGTTGTTGTCAGATAGGGCTGCAGAGAAGGAGAGATTTTCTTGAGTTGTTTCTTGGAAGATTTTTATCAGTTTGGAGGAAAAGAAGTTCAAGGCATGGAGGCAGATAAGGGAATTCCGGGCAGTGGGAACAGCCTGAGTGAAGGCAGGGAGAGGGGTAACAGGCCTGTGGCCCCAGCTTGCTACCAGTGGGGGTCCACCCTGAGATCAGAGCCGCAGAGTCCTTGTCCGCAGGGAGTTAGGCTTTCATCTCTCTGGCTGTGGAAGGGATGGGGTGGAAGAGATGAGGAAATTCTGGTAGGGGAGCCATTTAGGGCGGTGGTCACCTGGAAGTAGTTTTTAAAGCTTTTTAAATATTTACTTTATTTATTTATTTTTGAGACAGGGTCTCACTGTGTTGCTCAGTCTGGTCTCAAACTTCTGGCCTGTACCCATCTTCCTGCTGCAGCTCCTGGAGTAGCTGAGATTACAGGCGCCTTTCACCATGCCTGACTATTTATAGAGACGCGGTCTCATTTTGGCTCAGGCTGGTCTCGAAGTCGTGAGCTCAGGCAACCCACCTGTCTCAGCCTCTCAGAGTGCTAGGATTACAGGCATGAGCCACTGTGCCAGGTCCCTGGAGATAATTTTTAAGAAATTTCCACATAGCCCTTATTAGATAATCAGTGATGTTGTAGGAGCCCTGAGGATATTAATTTAGATAATACATATTATGCTCACAGTAACACCAACAGGAGTCACCGTCTTGATTCCCATTTTCCAGATGGTAAAACAGCGAGGAACAGCTTGCCCAGAGTTGCACAGAGCAGGGGCAGGATTTGCATGGGGCACTCTTTTTCCATACAGTGGTGCCCTCAGCACAGAGTTGTGCTGAGTCTCCTGGCCAGCTCTGGGTAGGCATGTTAGGGTTAGGGCTGGAGGGGATGAAGGAGGGACATTGGCCAGGTGTTGGCCTCAGATGGGGGGGAGGCAGCAGGGGAGGCTGGACCACAGCATGTCCCCAGAGGCCAGGGTACCATTCATTGACTGAGCTGTGAAACTAAGACAGGGCCTGCAGTCCTCAGTTTTCTGGCCTGTAAAATTGGGGCAGGAACACCTGCCTCAGAGGTAGAAAAAGCCATTGTGCATTCCAGGTGCTCTGTCAACGAATGTAGGTTGTCTGCTGCCTGGCCCCAGAGCAGCCCACTGGTACAAATGCCATCTGTCCCCTTCATGCCCTTCTTGGGTGCCTCTGGGGACCTTGCCCTTTGGGAGTTTCTTTCTCTGCCATTTCCTGCTAGAGCCAGAACTGGCTTTGAAACCTGCCTGGCTCCTTAGCGGGAGAGAGGTAAAAACAGGTCAAGGGATGTAGGTTGGAAGCGTGTGGAAATGCAGATGGGCCTCACGAGCACCTTTTATTTTTGTTCAGAACATCTGAGTCTCCCCATGGGGACTTCTCCACCCAGAGTAGCAACTCCCCCTGTCACAGAGAGAATGAGAGAGGACCAAGGGCTGCCATGAGCTTGGGGCAGGCAAACGCAAGGCTGTCACCCTACCGCCCCACCTGTGCCAAGCCACCAAAAATAGAAGGACCAAGGTATCAGCTCCAGGGAGGGGCTGAGTAGGGAAGCCTTTGAAGCCAGAAACAGCCAGGGAGGGAAGGCAAGTGTGTTAATATTCACAGGGCGGCAGCATCAGTTGTCCCTGGCCTTTCTGTCTCCCTGGTAGGCAGACTTCACCAGCCTAGTTCAGCAGCTCCAGGACCTGGGAAGTGAGGCCCAGGCTTGGCTCCTGACTTGCCGTATGACATTGGGCCACTCGTCTCCCTCTCTGGGCCTCATTTATCTCATCTGTAGCATGAGGGCTGTAACTAGATCACCTCCTGGGTTCCTTCCTGCTGCCACACTCCAGCAGTCACACCTTTGGCACTGACCCCTGCCCAGCACTACCCCCTCACCCACCCTCTGAGCGATTCGGGCTTGGCTGAGCCCAAGAAACGTACTGAGATTGCCTCTGGAGGGCAGCAGGGATGCAGGTGTGCTGGGTTTGCCCGGAGCCCCCTCTTCACATAGACCATGTTTTTGTGGGCAGGGGCAGCAGGACGTTCAAGGTCTTTAGCAATCAGGGCAGCTGGGCATGGGCTGATGAAGGGGGGGGCTGCTGCTATGCCAGATGGTAGGGGCAGGTCTGAAGGTGCTGGGGGGAACTGACAGGGAGGCCAGAAAAGGGAACACTTGGAAGTCATAGGGCAGGGCCTATAGATCAACTGGTGTGGAAGTATTTCACCATTTTTTTTTTTTTTTTGTAGAGACAGAATCTCACTTTATTACCCTTGGTAGAGTGCTGTGGCATCACAGCTCACAGCAACCTCCAACTCCTGGGCTTAGGCGATTCTCTTGCCTCAGCCTCCCGAGTAGCAAGGACTACAGGCGCCTGCCACAACGCCCGGCTATTTTTTTGTTGTCATTTGGCTGGGGCCAGGTTTGAACCCGCCACTCTCGGTATATAGGGCCGGGGCCCTACCCACTGAGCAACAGGCGTCGCCCAGTATTTCACTGTTTTGATAACCCTGTGACTGTGTCCCCAGCCTCCTCTTTGTGTACCCTGTTTATGGGGAGGGAGAGGCCGCAGTGGGAACAGAGATGCTGCTGGGTCCCTGGGGGAGGTTTCTACTCATTCCCACCTTTAGGAGAATGAGTGGGGGCAGGTCACCATTTCCACTCAACCCAGGGTACCCCTTTCTCCCTGTGGCTAGGATACATATAATGAAGGGAGGCGTCCTCCTTCACCCCTTTGCCCACAGTGTCCTCAGCTCTGCTTGTCCAGCAGATGACCTGGTCCTGAAGGGTCCCTCCATGGGTCCCTCCATGGGTCCTGCAGGCCACAGGCCAGGTGGCCTCAGCTCCTGGGTCCTCTGCAGCTTCTGCCCTCAGCCCTCAGCCATCTTCCTTCTCTGCACAGGGCTCAGTTGACCCCCTCCCTCATGCCCCTGTCCATCCCCTGGGTCCCCTGGGCAGGAGCCTTTCCCATGTTGTTCCCACCTGGTCTGGCCTGTGGGGCAGAAAGTTGAGCTGGGGGCGGAGTGGGGGCCGTAGCCAGGGAGGCCCCGGATTCCTGGTGCAGGGCCCCTGCTTCACCGGCTGCCCCAACTTCCCTGTGCAGCAATTTCAGTTTCTATTTTGAACAGTTTGAGTTGGTTGCTTCTCTGCCTTCCTGCTGGGTGTTTATAGTGAGGAAAATAATTGGTAATATTTGCACAGATGTGCTGGCACTGCAGCTCATCATGGGCACCTTTACCCAGGGGACCCTCCCTGCCCCCAGCCTATCTCTGCCAGTCTGGGGGGGGGGTAGCTGAAGCCCCTGTGCCTCCAGGGGCCTCGGGCAGCCAGGCTCAGGCAGAGTGAGAAGCAGAAGGCCTGAAGTGCCCTAGGCATGCCAGAGGCAGGTCTCAGCTTCAAGGGGGGAGGGTTTGGTGTCACCTCAAATGCTCATGCGCCTGGGGGACTGATCGGGACTGGCCTGTGCTCCACAGAATGGTCCCTCCTAGGGGACTACAGGAGGGGACCCTGGGGGCTTCATTTCTGGTTTCGCCTGCAGAGCCTGCATCTGTAGCTGAGGGTAGGGATGTGAAAGGGGGAGGGACAGCATCAGGGTTGAGAATAGAAAATCATTTGGCTTCTTTTTCCCTTTCAAAGGCCTGGGACCATATTTCAGAAGGCTGGGTAGGAGGGCCTGCACTGAGGTGTGTGCTGCCTCCTGAGCCAGCCTGACTGGGGAGGGCCTGAGACTCCTGACCCTCAAACCACCCCACCCCACCTCCACCTCCTTCTTCACCTCTGGCACGTGTATGTGTTGTGTGTGTAGGGACACAAGTCAGTGCAAGTTTTGTGCATGTGTGGGCAGGGCCTGTGGATGTGTGCAGTGTGCATGAAGGTATGCGTGGCCGTGGCTGTGCCTCTGTGTAAGTGCACGTACATGCAAGTGTGTGCATATGTGGTGTATGTGCTGTGAACATGCATGTGTGTGTCTGGGTTTGAGTTCCCCCAGAAGCCAACCCTGAGACAAGAATTCAATTAAGGTAGTTTATTGGGAGGCGATCCCAGGAAGTACAGGATGAGTGGGGAAGGAGACCACAGATCAGGAGCTGCTGTCCATGGATTGCTGTTGTGGCCACTGAAGCCCTGTCCCACTGGGGAACCCTGGGAACCAGTGTTCTCCCATCCAAGGGCCAGACATGTGGGGTATGTATCCACCCACTCCATCAGTCAGGGCTGAAGGATGCATTTGCTATCCAGTGTTACAGGGTGCCCAGGAAGCAGCCTTCAGCATGCAGAGGTGAATGCAGGGGGCGCCAGCTTGCTCACTCAGCGGGAGGGTATGGTGGGTTCAGTAATGTGCCACATAGAGCCCTTTCTGGATGCACGGACAGCCCTCTACTGCTGAGCTGCTGGCTGCAAACAGCCTTTGGGGCTCTCTGTGGGGGTTGCCTTAGCCAAACAAAGCTGCCTTGTGAGGGGTCACTTGTTGTTCTGGATGGTCCATACCCAGTGACTGATCTACAAGTGGGTAGAAAGGCCTGGCTTTTTGCCCCAACTTGCACCAACTCTGAAGGACATCTTTGCTCTATAATAGGTTAGCCCGGACTCATTCAGACTGCATCACAGCCTGATCCCTCCCTTTGCCCAGATCTGTCTCCTCCTTGCACAAATGTTATCCTGAGAGCGGCCCCTAATATAAATGCTGCACACTAATTTTAGTCTCTGGGACACCTATGCAGCACGCGTGTGTGCATACATGCATAATTGTCTCCTATGGTGTACATGTGGGTGTGGGATGTGCAAAACCCACCTCCCAGGGCCTTCCATGCACAATGACCTAGAGGCAGTCCAGACTTTCTGACAGCACAGGCAGGATCCTGGGGGACATGACCAAGTGGATCTCGGAGAGCTGGTGCTGAGGCTGGGGTCTGAGGCAGGCAAAGATGGCTTCCCCTCCACACAGCCCAGTAGCAGCTCCTCGGACGGAAGATGTGGGGGATTTAAGAATAGGAAGCTGGAGAGTAGGGGTCCTTGGCCCTCACACCCTGGGGCCACCTTCTGTAGCTCCATGCAACTGCATGGAACCTTTCACTATGGCCCACACTTCTTGTCCCTGACCTCCAAGACTCTTGAGCCTAGAAGGGATTTTTCTCCAGACACGGGTCTTGCACAGGGTCAAATGTCTGCTATCACCCTGCATTCAGGCTACCCCAAGCTAAGAGGTCCTGGGACAATGTAAACATGCTGGCCATGCTACCTTATAAGGCCAGTGCATGGACTTGTCCTTTCCAGAGGCTGCTGGGAGGTCAGTCTCGGGGAAGATGGGAAGCAGGAAAAGGTGGGGTACAGGTGAGAACAGCATGAGGGTACCAGGTGTTATGGAAATGTTTATTACAAGGATATATAAATACAACAGTGGGATCTTAAAACTGCTGATGATGCAGGGAGTGGAAGGTGGGGAAGAACAGTGGGACAAGGGATGGCCCATGGTGAGCAAAGCCATAGGCTCTAGATGGGGCATGGGAATGTCCAGGTACCAAAATCATGCACAACAGTGTCCTGTAGCTTGGACCCACCCAGACCTGCCCTCCTAACGTGCTGCCCTCTGCCTGCTGGATACCTCTAAAATTCTGGATGTTCCCTAGTGGCTGGGGGTGTCAAGAGCAGCCCTGAGTGGGGTTTCTAGTGGTGATGCCCCAAAGATATCCATCACCAATTTCCCTTCATTCAGAGGTGAGAAAACCTCACTGGTCTTTGAGAGACGGTGACTTTCCTCCTTGAGTTGGTAGAACCCTCAGGAATGGTCTCAGTTTGGCTCCAGCCCAGACACTTCAGGAAGAATCCAAACACCTTGGAAACCCCCCCCACCTCTTGGAAGGCACCTGCAGCACCCCTGCCCACAAATATAGGAGTTGTGTGAAAATAAATCTCTTTTTGAATTCTGCTCATCCTCTTCTAGGCCTTGCTCAAGGGACACCTCCTTCAGGAAGCCTTCCTGAGGACCACTGGCTACTCAGCAGGCTACGCTGCCCTGAGTCCCTGCCTCACCTGCATTCACCACTTCCCAGCATCTCTCCCCACTGCATTTCGTACAGGGCTTAGGGCCCTGCACTCAGTGCCTGGTGCGTTGATGGATGGCACCAGCTCAGGGCCCCCAGGCAGAGCCCAGAAATGGATGATGGGCAGGGAACAGGGGCAGAGAGGGGAGGCCCTTGTGGCCCAGCAACATTTCAGTGCCCTCCAGTCTCTCTGTGATCACATTTGCCTTTTGCTCCTGGACAGAGAAGCTCACGCTGGGACTCCTCTACATAGATGCTATGATGTCTTATAAGCCCACAGGGGAGATGAGCATCCCCCAGGCTCAGAAAGAGCAAGGGCTCCTGAGCCTCCAGGTATTTCCGTCCTGGCTGACTGGGGTCTGGGTGTGATGGAGCCAGAGAGCAGAGTTAGGGGACGCTCAGGCTGCCCCAGATGAAGACCCCTGAAGGACTAGGTCTGGTCCCCTGTCCCCTAGTTACCCCTTTTCCTCTCTGTAACCTCCTGTTCTCTGTGGGGAGGATGGCGGAATTGGTGGTGGGCTGCTTGCAGGACAGATGACCCTTGAGGGAATGGGCAGGGTAGACTGAGCAAGACCCTGCTATCTCCTGTGTCCCCTCTGCAGCCTGTGTTAGAGAGCAGTGCCCCTGGCCCTGCTCTGGGGCTGGGAGCAGTGGGCAAGAAGAAGTAAAGGCTGAGCTCTGCAGGCTGCAGATTGGGGGCCTCCCCCAGCAAGCCACTCTCTTGCGTTCTGTTTGAGGGCATGAGCTCTCTGGTAGGTCTGCAACTCTAAGCCCCACTGCTTACTTAGTTGCGCAGGGGAGGCAGGATCCAGGCCCTACTGGCCACTAGCCATGACCGTTCTGGGACATGTAAGCTGCCAGAGCCACCACCACAGCTACATAGAGACCGGCCCCAACGGCGATGGAGAGTGTAGCCAGGAAGAGGGCCCGGCGGGAGGTGGTGCTGGCCAGGCGGAAGTCCCCCTTGGAGATGGCCTTGCTGGTCTAGGGAGAGAGACGGCTGATGAACGAGAGCTTGCCCACACCCAGCAAAACAGCCCAGCCCACCAGGTCCCTCACACCATCCTGCAGACGGGATGCCAACCCTTCCAGCACAGGGAGGTGGCAAGGGAAGAAGCCCGGGGCCCCAGTGCTCTTACCCCCTGGGAGAAGTAGAAGGCAGCAATGCCCAGTGGCCAGAAGCAGCAGAGCATGGAGAAGAGGGTAAGACCCAGGTGGTCCCTGGGAGGCAGCGTGAGGAAGTTGTCTTCGCTTTCACTCTCTGTTGAAGTTGCATTACTCTGCAAAACAGTGGGGCGTGGTGACCAGACCCAGGTTCAGCCCAGCCGCTTCAGACTGGCAAGAGTTTTTTAAAAAAGGAAACATCCAGTGGGCAATTATGTGGAGAAACAGACGTCTCTTCTTCTGCTGGTGGGAGTGTGGGTTGGCCTGGGTGCTCTCATCAAAAGCCTTAACAGTGACCTGACGATTCTACTTTTAGTAATTTCTCATGAGGAAAGAATGCAAGTATCTGTGTCCAGGGTTGCTCATCAAAAGATAGCAATTGTAAAAAAGACATTCTCAGTGTCTATGACCAGGAGATTGAATTAATAAATGATGGAAGAACTTACAATGGAAGACCATGTAACCATTAAAAAATCACCTTGTAGAAAAATATTAAATTACTTGGAGCAATACTGAAATGTGCTGTGAGAGAGAAAAAAATCAGGCTATAAAACTATGAACAGCAAAATCTCTTTTGGGGACTGGGGTGAGGAAAAAACATGTGAATGAAGAGACTTAGACACTTATCTACCAAAATAGTAATGTTATCTTTGAGTGGTTTTCTGTATTGAGTTTGAATTACTTACATAATTAAGAAAACAAGAACAATGCTATTAAATAGTCAGTTCAAGCTAGTGTTTCTGAACCCACAGACATGGTGACATACAGATTCCTGGGTCCCAGTCCGGGCCTATTAAATCTCAACGTCTGGTAGAGGGCCCCCGGAAATCTGCATTTTAAACGTATATGCTCACCTCATCCTCCTCCTGGTCATCCTCTTGGCCCTGCAGCTCCTCTTGAACTCCATAGGACACAGTATGGATGGTGACATCCTCTTCAGCTTGGCTGGGTCCTGTGGGCCGCTCTGTGGGCCCTGCCTGGGGCTCCCTGCTCTCTGTGAAGCTGGTCTCACAGCTATCTGCCCTGGGCTCCTTCACCTTGTCCCTCCCCAGGAGGCAGCTGGGTCGGTACCAGGCCTCCACAGCCAGCTGCAGGGAACCTGGGTCCAGGAGTTGGTGGGCTCGAGTAGGGCCAGTGCCACCCACGAGGTAGGAGTAGAGCTTCTCCCTGCAGGACCAGCTGGGTGGGGTCTCTGGGTAGGGACAGGGGCCGTGGAGGTGCGCAGTGCTCCTGGGCAGCAGTGGGTTCTGAAGTTCACTCAGACTCTCCATGATTCTGGGGGCAGCTGCCAGGAAGGGGAGCCTGGGCCAGCCGAGCAGTACTCAGATAGCCTGTTGGGAGAACAAGACAGAGGGCACTGAGGCCAGGTGCGGGACCGGAAGTGGTGGAGAGCACTGGCTCTGTAGTCCCCACTCGGCTCAGACTCTGCCTTTGCCATTCTCCAGCTGCAGGACCTGGAGCTGGCTATGTCACTTTTCAGGGCCTCTGCAGCTTTGCCTGTGGACCGTGGACAGCAGTCGCACTTACGGCGTGGAGCTGGGGCGTTGACCCATTCAGCACGCACTTATGCAGCGTCGGCTGTGTGCCAGGCACCCTACCAGATGCCTGGGACATGGTGGTGAGAACGGCGAGAGGTGGGGAAGGGAGAGGACGCACATTCTGTCGTCATGGAGCTGCCA
Source organism: Arctocebus calabarensis (assembly GCA_963573935.1). Taxonomy (NCBI): domain Eukaryota; kingdom Metazoa; phylum Chordata; class Mammalia; order Primates; family Lorisidae; genus Arctocebus; species Arctocebus calabarensis. The sequence goes on along the minus strand of CAUYON010147683.1, from coordinate 31,141 downwards.
GTCTGGTGGAGAAGACTGCTGTAAAATCCTGTCCCTGTCCTGAGGGAGAAGTACAACAGGTGGGAGTGAGAACGTGCCATGGACAGACTGGCGCATAGACCCTGAGCTGACGTGTAAAGGGAGAGTCAAGTCAACAAGGTGAAGGGCGTGGGAACACGTTTCATGCAGAGGGGAGAATGTAAGCGAAGGCCTGAGAGCCCAGGTGCAGGCCGGGGGCACAGGGAGGTGGGGGCCGGATCAGGCCTAAGGGGACTGCAAGGGTCTTAGTGGGGGTGCTAGGATAAGATTTAGGTCCCGAAGCCTTCCCCACAGCTAACTGTGCTCTCATCGGGGGCTTTTGCTATGGCTTCGGGTGAGCTGAGGATTAGAGACTCCACAGTGGTGGAGATGGAGAAAAGGCAGGGGGCCTTCAGAGAGATTGACAGGACTTACTTGGTGGCAGGGTGGGATTTGTGGATGAGGCAGGATTTATTCCAGGGTCGAATGGGACCATGCTTAGTCTAGCATGTTGTATCTGCTCACGGCTGTCAGCTCTTACCAGGAGAGGCGGCTTCCCTTGGGCAGTGGTCTTAGAGGGACCTGGAAATTAGCACCTTAGGCTATGTCAGTCCTAAGGCAAATTGTGACTTTGGGAAGGGCCTGCAGGATCTCTCGTGGACCTGCACATCCCAGCTGGAAGTGCAGAGGCATTCATGGGCTGACTCTCCCACTTCAGCGCCCTGAACACCTGTACGCCCCTGGGAAGGCACAGACCCACCTGCATTCTGGGTGGCAGATGGAGTGGGGTGTGGAGAGAGAGGAGAGGTAGGTCGGGTGGCCTCAGGGACCTCCCATCCTCTCCTGGTCAGCCTACTGAGAAGCCTTGGATTTCCAGTCTGATCACTGGGGATTCCATCCTGATGCCTTGGGCGCATTCCCACTCATGTGCTCCTCTGAGTTCCCTCATGGATGATAATCCCTGGCCACCCCATGGGGGTTGCTTTGAGGATCCTAATTTCTAGCTGGATGGTGGAGGCCTGGGTTCATCTCCTGGCTTTTTAACTGCCCCGGGGCTGCCCCTCTCAGGGGCCTAGGGCAGGCTCCCAAGGGTCCTCCAGCCCTTCTTCCTGGTCTAATACATGTCCCTCACCCTGTAGCCTCCAGGCTCAGCCAGAGCACTGTCCTGTCACCATCCTTGTAAACTGAGCTCTGCAGGAAACTTGGGGACAGGGGTAAGCAGGGCTCTCATAGCAGATTAATGCATCAAATCTACCCCTGCGCACCTCTGTCTCACCAGGAGAACCTGGCAAGTCTCCTGCCCTCCTGTCTGATCTCCTGAGATGGGATGGAAAGATGGAGAGATCCCTGGAGACTATAGGGCAGCGGTTCTCAACCTGTGAGTTGCGAACCACAGGAACTGTATTAAAGGGCCACAGCATCAGGAAGCTTGAGAACCACTGCCATCTGCAAGGCACTTGTGCAGGCAGGTGGGGGCAGCCAGATCTCAGCTGACCCCCACCCATGTCGGACTCTCCTGGTCAAGGTACACCCAGCTGAGCCTCTGCAATTCCAGCCACACTCAGCCTTTTCCAGATTTCCTCTGCCCTTAGCTCTGATGGTAACTTTAAGCAGAGCTTCTCAGCACTTAGTGGGCAAAGACGTATGCTCCTGGTTTTACACAAGAGAGAAAAACTGGAAGCTGTCCGAATGTCCAACAATTGGAAGCAAGTTAAATAAATTACGGTACATAATACAGTAGTACAAGGCCTTCCAACAGGTTTACAAAGAGTAATGATGTGAGAAAATGCTCATTGCAAATTCAGTGAGAAGGAAGAAAAGAGAACGGTTAAGTGCATGTAATCTCACACCGCCAAAATGTCAACAGTGATTATCTCCAGGGTGGGAGCGCAGGTACTTTCATTGCCTTTTTATACCCTGTTTTCTCTATTTTCCACGTTTATTTTTCACGATGAGCACAAACTACTTTTAAACCAGAAAAAAATTAAGTGCGTAGATTGCTTCTGAGTCAAATTATCTAATATCAGTTTAAAACTCTCCAGGCTGGCTGGGGGGTTCATTTTGGGTTTGGTGGCTGAGCACGGCATTGAAGGCTGCCTACACACATACCAACACACACACATCTACTCACTCCCACACATCCACTTCCATTCAGCAACCCAAGTGAGCAGCGGTACCTCCTGCTCACAGTCCAGCTAAGGGCTGCGATTCTCTACACAGCTCATGTTTCACCCATGTCCTCGTGGGAGATGGTGGACCTTGTTCTGGTTACCCGGCATGGAGTCCAGGCCCAACCTTTCCTGCCATTGGCCTGGCCTTCCAGACTGTCCCTTGGGTCTACCTCTCTCCATTCCCTGGGGTAAGGAATCAGCATTCAAAGGAGAGCAATTGTCATCATCACCTCAGCTGCCAGAACTGTTATGCCTTCCAGATCTGTGCAATTGCCTGACTACCCACAGGTGAGTGTGTCTAAGTGTGTGCATGTGTGCGTGTGTGACAGTCTAGAATTCTGAAGCTAGGATTGCTCTAGATTGTATGACTAGGGTGGTGGGTCTGAGCTCCATATGAGGAGAGGGAGAAAAGTAGCACTGAGACCATAGGTCTTAGGTTGTTTCCTTCTGAGCTGAGAACTTAGCTGGGCCCTGAGGTTTTCCACTCCCTGATCTGGGGGTGGAGAGCACGCTGCCACCTGCCAGACGAGGGACAGGAGACCATCCAGGAACTCCCTAAAGTCCAATTATAGCTCCTGCTGAGTCCGGTTGCACTGGAGACCAGGCGTACAGTGTGACATTGGTTTAGATAATATAAAATGTATGAGAGGGTTAGGAGAAGTTGATTTTAACAACTCAGTTCAATATGACCCTAGGATTTTATTGGGAGAAGAAGAATAACTTAAGCTTATTGAGCATTTTATCAAGTGCCAGGAACGGAACTGTCTAAATGCTCATTCTGACTCTATAATCTCAGCACAAAGCAGCAAAAGGACAGGGGGCTTCCTATTCCATCTGGGGCAGATTGACTCCTGTCACACAAAACTGCCAATTAGAGCTAGGAAAGTCGGGGGAAATGCGAGGGCATCAAAGACACCCCAAGGCAATGAGAATTTGAGGGGTGAGAAGTCAAGAACTCAGAGGAAAGAGCAGGCAGAAAGGTAAGCCTGCCACTGGGCGCCACTTCCCCCTTGAGGATGTTCCTGATGCACAAGTGGCAGCTTAGAAGCTACTCTTGCAATAGCATCAGGTCTGGGGAGAAAAATTGGAGTTCAGGGTCTGTTAAGGAGAAGGCTTAGTTTTCAGTTGGGGCCTCTTAGGGCTACACCCTAGAAGTTAGAGCAAACTGGAAATAAAGCGGCCCTCACAGCACTGCTACCAGCCTGGAGTCAGCTTCCCCTGAATGGATGAAGGTGATCTGCACATAGCCCAGCTGCTTGCCAGAAGGAAGAGTGGTGTCTGGGGTGGGGGTTCTCTAATTTCAGCATTGGTTAAACCTGGACTGCTAGATTCCCTCATCACAGTTTATGAGTCTGGAATGGGGCCTGAGAATCTGCATTTTTAACAAGTTTCCAGGTGACAATGTTGCTGGTCCAGGGACTGTACTTTAAGAATTACTGCTCTGGGCTCGATGCTCCTAGCACAGTGGTTATGGTGCCAGCCACATGCACCAAGGCTAGTGGGTTCAAGCCTGGTCTGGGCCCGCTAAATAATAACTGCAACCAAAAAATAGCTGGGAGTTTGATGTTGCTGTGAGCTGAAATTCCACAGTACTCTACTGATGGCTACTTATTGATACTCTTTCTAAAAAAAAAAAAATTAGAATTACTGCTCTGGTTAGGCATGGTGGCTCATGCCTGTAAATCCCAGCACTCTGGGAGGCCAAGATAGGTGGATCACCTGAGCTCAGGAGCAAGAGCAAGATCCTCTCTCTACTAAAAATAGAAAAAATAACCCAGCATTGTAGTAGGTGCCTATAGTCCCAGCTACTCGGGAGGCTGAAGCAAGAGGATAGCTTGAGCCCAAGAGTTTGAGGTTGCTATGAACTATGATGCCATAGCACTCAATTCCAGGGTGACAGAATGAGTTTCAAAGAGAAAAGAACTACTGCTCTGAAAGTCATTGAAAGAAGAGTTTAAAAAAGTATAACCATGGTTTGGCACCTGTAGCTTAGCAGCTAGGGTGCCAGCCACACACATTGGGTTCAAATCTAGCCGGGCCTGCCAAACAACAATGACAACTACATCCAAAAAATAGCTCAGTTTTGTGGAGGGTGCCTGTATCTCAGCTACTTAGGAGATTGAGGCAAGAGAATTGCTTAAGCCTGGGAGTTTGAGGTTGCTGTGAGCTGTGATACCATGGCACTCTACCCAAGGCAACAGCTTGAGACTCTGTCTCAAAAAGAAAAAAAAAAAGTATAAGCAATAAATCAATAAATAAGAAATATGACATAATAAAAATACTTGGTTCCTCCAAAAAGAGGTTTGGAAAAGTAGAATAAGGAATATATTAATATAACAAGTGAGACAAACAGAAAACAAATTACTAAAGTGTTAGCCTAAAACCCACTATATCAATGTAAATGAAATAAAATAGCTCACAAAAAAGTCATATAGTATTTTATTCTATATATACGAACTTCTAGGAAAAGCAAAACTATAGTGACTGAGCAGATGGGTGGTTGCTCAGGGCAGGGAGAAGCGGAGGGCATCAACTGAAACGGAGCATGAAAACTTCTGGAGCAATGGAACTCTTCTGTCTCTTGATTGTGGCAGTGATTATGTGATGGCATGTGTTTCACAAAACTCATTGAATTGTATACTTAAAATTAGTTTTGTATAAATTAATATCGGTATTAAAATTGTATATTGAAAATTTACAAAATGAAAATTTTATCTTGTATTAGCCCTCAAAGGCGATATTTTTAAAGACAAAGATAGACTAGATTTAGAAAAGACAACAAAATCCAGATATATGTTGCATATGTATAAGCAATGAAACTTAAATATAAAAATATAAACAAGTTGAAAGTTAAAGGGTGGAATAATAACACCCCACACTTATTAAGTTCTTCCAGACACCATTCTAAATGTTATGTATTATCTCATTCCATCCTTACAGTGCCCCTATGATGACGTTATTTCCATCTTACAGATAAAGACATTGAGGCAGGAGAATGTTGTAAGAACCCTGGGAGTCTGTCTGGCTGTGAAGTCACCACACCCTAGTGCCACTATGTATCAGCCAACATTTACTGTGTGCTTGCTTTGTTTTGAACACCATGCCAAGTGCTTCAAGTGTTTCATCTCATTGAATCCATCCTCTTTCACATGTGGGAAAACTGGGGCTCAGAGAAATTAGGTAGGATTTCTGAGATCATACAGTTGGAGAGTGGCAGAGCCCTGTTTGATCCAAGTCTGTCTGACCTGATGCGAGCTTTTAACCTGTAACCCATGATGCAGGGATGGGAGGTGTGGAAAAGGCTGTCAGCAGACTAGGGATCTACTGGAGGTAGGGATCTATAGCCCTATTTTTTGTTCTGGTTGTCATTGTTGTTTAGCTGGCCCAGGCCAGGTTCTATCCCAGCCCAGGTGTATGTGGTGTGTGTGTCAACGGGCTGTCCTAAACACTACCATGTGCTCAAGAATTAGCTGTAGGGCTGAGGCCTTGAGGAGATTGGTTGTGCATCCTGCCTGGTGGACTCTGGAGTCCTTGGGAGGAGGCATGGTGAACATGTTAGAGAGGCCAAAAGGACAGTGTAATGTGTGACCAGGAGTTGGGTCAGACCCTAGGATGGGGTCAGGCTTTATCAGAACCCTATCAAATGGTAACAGTTACTATTTACTGTATCCTCATGAGTTAGGTGCTCCACATACTTTATCTCAAAACTTTACAACAACTATAAAGCTGGTTATTATTATTCCCTATTTTTCAGATGAGAAAACTGAGGTTCAGAAAGGTCAAAAACTTGCCCCAACCAGTGACAGAAACTGGACTTGAATTCAAGTTTGACTTAGTCTAAATGTGGGGCTGTCGTTTGCTACACCCTTCAGGGCACAGCTGTGAGTGGGAAAGGTAAAAAATGGTGGGTGGTGACAGTGGTGAGGAGTTGGTCTTGAATGGGCTGGAACCAGAATCTTGAGTGAAGGGAATGAGAAATGGGAGCTTTAAAAAAAAAAAAAAAGATAAAGAAAAAAAAATTTTTTTGAGTGGAGTCTCACTATGCCACCCTTAGAAGAGTGCCATGATGTCACAGCTCACAGCAACCTCAAACTCCTGAGCTTAAGAGAGTCTCTTGCCTCAGCCTCCCCAGTAGCTGGGACTATAGGCGCCTGCCACAGTGCCCCGCTATTTTTGTTGTTGTTGTAGCAGTTGTCATTGCTGCTTTAGCTGGCCCGGGCAGGCCAGCCTAGGTGTATGTGGCCAACCGTAACCAATGTGCTATGGGCGCCGAGCCAAAAAAAGATTAAGAAATTTGACAGCCCAGGCTGGCTCCTGGATAACCCCAAGGCCTAGATTCTAATAAACACTGAGCCTTTGTGAAGAAGCTGGACTGCTGACCACTATCTCTCAGTGCAACAGGAGAGGGATTGTTTTTAAACTAAGAGATAAAAGCCAGAACTTTCCAGTAGGGCAGAAGATTAAATACAAATGACTAAAACCTGAGGGAAAGGTGAAAACTTTAAGAACAGGTGCTAGACCATCCTCTAGTCAGTTCTGCAAACTGTGAAGTGTGGTGAGTATGGTGGCTTGGGCTGGATTTGATGATTTCCAGCTGGTGATAAGTAAGAGCGTCACTAAGCAGGTTTGACTCATTAGCCTGATGCCTCTGACAATAAGGGAAGAAGAGAGAGCCAGGAGTGGCAGAGTCAAGGAAAATGAGGAACCTAGCTTGCTTTGTTTCAGTTTGCTTCTCAGCAATCCTAACACAATTGATTATGCTTTTTCTCTCCTCTGTCTCCAACGGCTCCTAACTCCTGATCTTTCCTAATGGTGCTTAAACTTATTGTAGCTTCCTTGCCTTAAAAAGTAAAATCATGCTGATGATTATAAAGCCTGGCCGCATGGAGAGGTAGAGTTCTATTCCCCTTATCTCTGATCTGGGTGGGCCTGTGACAGCTCAGCTACAGAGCACAGCAAAAGTAACGCTATGTGATTTCTGAGGCCAGGTTAAAAAAGGCCTGCATCTTTCCACCTTGCTTGCTAGAACACTCACTCTTGGAAGCTCGAACTGTCCTATAAGTAGTTGGATTACTCTGGGCCCATCATGATGCAAAGGCCACTTGTGTGCAGATACTCTGGTCACTGGAACCTGCTGAGCCCAGCCTCCTAGTCAGCCTCAAGATACCAGACATGTGAATGAAGCCATTGTGGGTTCAGCCCATCTAGCAGTGGTGACGTCTGTTAATGTCACATGGAGTGGAACCCTGCGGCTAAACCCTGCCTGCATTCCTGACCCCCAAAGTCATAAAGTATAATGAAATGTCTGAAGCCACTAAGTTTTGGGGCAGCTAGGCAGCAAGAGAGAATGGGCATATCCTTCCCCAGTGCCATTCCCCTCTTTAGCTCCTGTGCCCCTCTCTCCTTCACTCCCCTGCCATGTTTCTCAGAAGCTCCATTCACATCAGGATGCTTTAATTCTCAGCTCAAAGGTCACTTCCTCAGGAAGGCCACCCCTACGTCCTCAGTCAAGATCCTGCTTCCCTGGTTGTCTGCTCTCCACAGCTCCATGCTCTTCTTCTTCAAGTGCTTATCATGGTCTCTATTTATATAAGTGTGATTCATTCATTAGTGTCGTTCTCCCTCACTAGATTGTGAGCTCCAGAGGGGTGGGGACTGTGTCTGCCTTGCTCGTCCCTGCATCCCCTTGCATGGCATACAGTAGGCATTCAACAGAGTGTGAAACTCATGAATGAACGAGTGAATTGGTGAATGGGTGAACTAGGTGTACTTTCTGGTAATAAAGAACTTTATACTTTCCTGGATCTAGGGTAGATGGAGCACATCTGGCTGAGGCACATTTAGTTCTGCACAATAAACATTTCTTTTCTTTTCTTTTCTTTTTTTTTAAGACAGAGCCTCAAGCTGTCACCCTGGGTAGAGTGCCGTGGCACCACAGCTCACGGCAACCTCCAATTCCTGGACTCAAGTGATTCTCCTGCCTCTACCTCCCAAGTAGCTGGGACTACAGGCTCCCGCCACAAAGCCTGGCTATTTTTTTGGTTGCAGTCATCATTGTTGTTTGGCAGGCCCGGGCTGGATTCGAACCGGCCAGTGCAGGTGTATGTGGCTGGCACCTTAGCCACTTGAGCTACAGGCACTGAGCCAGGACATATATTTTTAAATAAATGAAATTGGCTCGGCACCTGTAGCACAGTGGTTACACAGCACCAGCCATATGCGCTGAGGGTGGTGGGTTTGAACCCGGCCCAGGCCAGCTAAACAACTGCAATAAAAAAATAGCTGGGCCTTGTGGCAGGTGCCTATAGTCACAGCTACTTGGGAGGCTGAGGCAAGAGAATCACTTAAGCCAGAGTTTGAAGTTCCTGTGAGCTGTGGCACCACAGCACTCTACTGAGGGGGACATAGTGAGACTCTATCTCAAAAATAAATAAATAATCATAACAAAACTGGAAAACAAAAATAAGAATGATATCAATGGGCCAGGAATTCCTGGGAAGTAAAGAGCAAATGAGATTCCCTGGTGAAGAAATCAGTGCAGAGAAACCTGCAGCCCCAAACTTTAGAGGAAAGAGCAACTCCCATTCAGGGGAGACGTGTGTTGGGGAAACAAACTTGCCCAATTGCAGAGGAAATTTATACCAGTTGCCTGTTCTAGTCAACAGCTTTATTCATAAGTACAAATGGATAAGAAAGGACAAGGAAGAGCAAATACATGACAATAAAAGAGAAGGATTAAATAAACCAATAGAACAACTGACCCAATAAGATTAAAAAATTATTTAAGTTACAGGAAAAACCTAAAAAATTTTTTTGAATTCATATTCTCAGGGAGTAGAGAATACTACCTTTGGGCAGCGCCTGTGGCTCAGTGAGTAGGGTGCCGGCCCCATATACCAAGGGTGGTGGGTTCAAACCCAGCCCCAGCCAAACTGCAACAAAAAAAGAGAATACTACATGCTGTAAAACAAATACAGGCTGCTATGAAAAAGGACCAATACAGCTCAGTGCTGGCTCAGTGCCTGTAGCTCAGTGTTTAGGGCGCCAGCCACGTGCACTGGGACTGGTGGGTTCGAACCTGGCCTGGGCCTGCTAAAACAAAAAATAGCTGGTCATTGTGGTAGGCACCTGTAGTCCCAGCTACTTGGGAGGCTGAGGCAAGAGACTCACTGGAGCCTGAGAGTTTGAAGTTGCTGTGAGCTATGAAGCCATGGCAGTCTACCATTGGCAATATCATGAGATTCGGTCTCAAAAAAAGAAACAATCCAAGAACATAAGAGGTTTGGAATAATTGCCTAAATTTTCCAAACTTCAGTTGGGAGACTGGATTATAGAATGTTTAGAGACAAGGTCTTGTGCTATCATCCAGGCTGGAGAGTGGTAGCGTAGTATGACCATAACTCACTGCATGCATGAATTCTGGGTTCCCATCTCAGCTTCCCAAGTGGCTAGAACTACTTGGGACTACAAGCACACACCACTGCACTTGGATAATTAAATTTTTTTTTCCTTTTTTAGTAGGGACAGGGTCTCCCTATGTCGGCCTCAAACTCCTGACCTCAAGTGATTCTCCTGCCTCAGCCTCCTAAAGAGCTGGGATTATAGACACAAGCCATTGTGCTCAACCAAGATTGCTCTGTCAATGAAAAAGAAAAAGTTAATGAAATTCTCTAAGAAATGAACCCAAAAAACAAAAAGATGGATAAAGTTAGAGTTAAAAGACATGGAGGAGAGTCCCAGAAGGTCCGACATCAATTTAACAAGAGTTTCAGAAAGATTCAACACAGATACTAAATGAGAAAAATAATAAATAGAGAAGAACAAGCAGAAAGTTTTTCCTGAACTTAAAAAAAAAAAAAGGCTCTGTGCCTGTGGCTCAAGTGGCTAAGGTGCCAGCCACATACACCTGAGCTGGTGGGTTCGAATCCAGCCTGGGCCTGCCAAACAACAATGACGGCTGCAACCAAAATATAGCTGGGCATTGTGGCAGGCACCTGTGGTCCCAGCTACTTGGGAGGTGGAGGCAGGAGAATCGCTTGAGACCAGGAGTTGGAGGTTGCTGTGAGCTGTGATGCCACAGCACTCTACCCAGGGTGACAGCTTGAGGCTCTGTCTCAAAAAAAAAAAAAAAAAGTTTAGTTTTTAAAGACAGAATCTCACTTTATCACCCTGGGTTGTGTGCGATGGCTTCACAGCTCACAGCAACCTCCAAGTCCTGGGCTTAGGCGATTCTCTTGCCTCAGCCTCCCAAGTAGCTGGGACCACAGGTACCCGCCACAATGCCCGGCTATTTTTTTGTTGCGGTTTGGCTAGGGCTGGGTCAAACCTGCCACCCTTGGTATATGGGGCTGGCACCCTACTCACTGAGCCACAGGCTCCATCTGAATATTCAGATTTTTTTTTTAAGTTTTTCTTTTATTTATTTATTTATTTATTGCAGTTTTTGGCTGGGGGCCAAGTTATGAATAGGTCACCTCCAGGATATGGGACTGGCACCCCACTCCTTGAGCCACAGGCGCCCCCCTGAATATTCAGATTTTAAAAGGCCCAAGTACCAAGCTGGAAAAATCTCTCTCTCACACATACACAAACACACAGAGAGATAGGTCAGAGAGAGAGAGAGAGAGATGCAGAATGGGGAGGGAGTTGAGCTCTGGTAGTAGTCAGGGCTGGAGAGAGGTGTGGGCATCATCAGAGGACATTTGGAGAGGGAGAGAAGAGAAGGCAGAAGAGAGCACAGAAAAGGAGAGGAGAAAGCTGAGGGGGAACCCAGTAAAGACTGCTGAAACGCTTCTCCATTCCCACAGGAATTTTCTTAGTTGCGGTCTTCCATGGAGAATCAATTTAACTTTATTTCTATCCCCTGCCATCCTGGGCTCCCAAGAGTAGGTCTATCTTCTTCTTCAAAGCATTATCTACTTGCCCAGGAGATGGGTTTGTGGCTGACAAGGATGAAAATTGCTAAGAGGACTGAGATGGTGGTTCCACTATTCAAGTTAGTCCATTTTCAGATGGCAATCAAATCCTCATTCTTGCTGACAAAACCTGTCTCTCCACGGAAGCAGCTCATTCCCAACCACTTAGAAGCAAAGTCGTATCTACTGGTAGAAGAGAACACACCTAAGGAGGGGCAGAGCCCTCCTTCCCTGCTGGGTTTGGTTGGTGGCCAGGGCTGGGGGAAGGAGTGGAGTGGCAGCTGTAGGGAGGAAGTAAGAGACAGGGGGACTTGATAAAAAGAGCAGGGATGAAGATCAGTCTTTATTGTCCTGGCTTGCAGAAGAGGGACCCTGCCTCATACAGGATGCCAACTGAGCCCCTGAGAAGGGACAGGGATTAGAAAACTCAGAAGATTTAGAGAACTGTGATGTTTCTTCTCCACAAAGTGAAGAGGGCTGTTCCTTCTTCTTTCTCCCTAGAGTGGTGTAGTTTAGGGCTGGAAGCCCCTGTAGGATACCAAGAACTGGGTTTTGAACTTGAAGGTAACTAACAATGTGCAGATGTCTCCAGATATTCTTTGCCTCTGTCATTTTAGGTGTTACGCAGGGGAATGGGCCTCCATATGTGTATTTCAGTGTTTTAATCACTCTCTCTCTCTCACCCCCAATTTCTTTTTTCTTTTCTTTTTTTTTGAGACAGAGTCTCACTATGTTGCCCTGGGTAGAGTGCCCTGGCGTCACAGCTCACAGCAACCTCCAACTCTTGGGCTTAAGCAACTCTCTTGCCTCAGCCTCCCAAGTAGCTAGGACTATAGGTGCCAACCACAACACTCAGCTATGTTGTTGTTGTTGTCATTGTTGTTTGGCAGGCCCCACTGGGTTCAAACCTGCCAGCTCCAGTGTCTGTGGCTGGTGCCCCAGCCACTGAGCTATAGGCACTGAGCCCACATCCCATTTCTTAATGCCCATATTGCATTTATTCTTCCTCTTCCTCAGCTTCCCATACCCCTGCCCCAGATAACCGGGATCACTTAATCTTATTCCAGGGTTGACTCCCTTCTTTCCTTTGAAGCCTTGTGGAGGGGTCCAGGGTAGAAACCTAAGCAAGGAAGAGGCAAGAGAAGAACCCAGGAAGTACCCAGTGGCAGTCGTCTCATCTTCCCTGGTTGGGAGAGGAGCCAGCTGTTATACACCTGGGTGACCAGAGATGCCCTGCACTCTGACAGCTCTGAGGGTGTGGGGGTGCCCAGACAGTTGCAGAAGGAGGGCTAGTGTATTGTCCCTCACCCCAACAGTAGGCCAGCTCTTCCACCGTCCAGTCTTGCAGAAAATAAAGCTCCTCTCTCTGCTTGCAGTTGCTGCCACCACCAGCACTTTGTCATGAGGGTTAGTGACTGTCCATTAACTCCAGAGAGCTGATTCTTGCCAGCGCTGCACCAACAGCTGGGAGCCAGAAAGCGCTGACATGGGGGAGGGCAGACTGGTTCCCCACACTGGCTGGGCACTTGCAGAGTAAGTCGAGGAGGTCATTGGCATGGCTTACTCAGCTATACTGAAATGCCAATTAACTAAGGTTTTTCTGAGCATTGGCTAGGCCTGCCACAGTTGTGGGAAATCATTATCAGATGTATATATGTATATCTGTATATATATATATATATATATATACTCTCCACAGGGATGGATATTTCTTGCCTGTCCCCACTATCTTCCTAGGAGGGAGATATCAGTTCCCCGGCAGATGGCCAAGCATGGGGTCCCTGGCCCTTGCCTACTCAAGGGATAGTGGTAGTGGTGGTGGTGATGGGGTGTTCCAGGCCTCCTGGTCCCTGCTTAGAGGCAGGAACTCTTTCAGCTCAGTCACTCTCTGCACACTTGCGGCTTTCCCAGAGAAATAAGGAAGAGAAGGCATTCTTAGGAAAACATCACAAATGTAAATGGCTATTTCTGGCTCCTATTTCTCTCTTCCATGCCATTCATAAAATCTGGTTCATTACTGAAAGGTCACTACCTTACCCTCCAAACCAGTTAATACAGCTGATATTGTGTATTCAAGGAGAACCAAGGGTTTTGTGTGTTCAGAATAGTCTCCCAGAGCCCCACTCAACATCAGGGCCCCAAATCTTAAAACTCATTTAGTCCAAGTCTCTTATTTTACAGATGATAAAGCTGATGCTCACAGACGGGAGGGGAGCTGCGTGAGACAGACAGTGGCAGATCTGGGAACAGAACACAGGGCTTCTGACTCCTAGTTAAATGCTTTTATTCTGATACATTTTAGCACTTCTTTCTCTTATTTTACACCCAATTACTGAGTCCTTACTATTTTTCAGATGTGGGGAATGGGGTTGTGGAGAAAAGCACAGAGATGAAAACAACACAATCCCTGCCTTCAAGGAGCTATTTCCCTAGATCTGTTATTCTTGGGTAGGGACAAGGAACCCCAGACTGTCACCCTATGTTATCTTCTATAAGTGGTGATGGGAGAAGAGAAGAAGGGAGGGAACCCCTTCCTCAAGATTTATAAATTGGACTTCACTGATTCGGGATCCCAGCGAGGCCAAGGACAAAGGGATCCACGTGTGGGCCGGGAGAAAATGGGGTATGGGTGACAATGATTAGGTCATTACCAGCAAGCCTGGCTAAAGGATGGAAACAATGGCAGCAGCTCACACTGGCACAGAGATGCAGTTGACAAGGTTCTGATCAGGTATATTGTTTCACTGAGTCCCAGGGCAGTTCTCTGAGGTGAGCGGGGCAGCTACCTTCCCCCATTTGGGGTAAGGAGAATGAGGTTCCAAGGGCTCAGGTAACTGGTCAAAGCTAGTAAATGCCAGTGCCCAGCCAGGACCTCCTACTCTAGTGCTCTTTCTACCACTGGGGGTGGGGAAGTTGTGTTGGGTTGGAGGGTGGGGATAAAGCAGTGGTCAGCCACAGTGATAGGCTAAGTCCTGCTCTACGCAGTTTTATTTTGATCGCTACATTCTATCTGTCATAGAACTCTGCTCTGAAGAACTGGAAGCACTTTGCAGGCCTGAATGATCTCATTCAGCACACTCTTGCCAGAAAGACAGAGAATTCCAAGTGGAGGCTCTGTTTAGGGTCATCAGTAAGTAATAGAAAACAGGACCATAGTATCGCATGCAGGCCACTCTTTGCCTTCATGCACTAAGCAGTGTGATGCAAATCTGTACTCTTTCCATGAAAGTCAAGAGTGCTATAGGGGGAATATTGAGATATCTCTCTTCTTTCCTCCGAAGAAATGGGTTAGTTAATCCTAAGAGGCCTGGCCCATCCCTTGGCCCCTTAGGGCCATTTCTAGGTCAAAGAAATCTCAGAGCAGAGGGGCCCACAGCCACCCCAGCAGCCCTGGTGAGCAGGCTTAGGTGGGAGAATAGGGGAGCTTAGTGAAGCCCATTCAGATTTTGCTAGTGTTGCAGAACGCTGGTGAGAATTGGGGTGCCAGGGAGTCAGGGAGACCCTAATTAGTGTTTCTTATAGCCAGTGGGCAGAGTATCTCGGAACTGTCTGAGGTCGTAGTCAGGGCCTGGTGGTGTGGGGCCACTGTCCCCAGACCTCAGTCCCTCAGGCCCCTCCCCGCATGCCCAGCCTGCAGGGTGAGGGGTGTCGGGTGGACAAGGTGCGATCTCCGGCGGAGCGCGAGGTACGGTCAGCAAGGAGTCAGAGCCCCCCCTCCTTGAGAGGGCTCCCGTGTTCTCCCCAGCTCACTGCCGGCTCCGTGCCTAGCTCTGCGCTCCCGCTGCGTCCCCAGACGGCCCCTTACCTGTCCCGCCGCGGAAGGTCCCGCTTCCTCCGCGGGGCTCGGGGGCTCGGCATGGGCCGGTAAGCGAGGGCTCCCCAGCCTCGCGGCCGCGTCGGAACTCCCAGCCGGCTCCCTGGCTCCGGGCCCCGCGTCCCCGGCGCCGCCGCTTCAGCACCGCGGACAGCTCCCGCCCGCCGGCCGCCGCCGGCGCCCGCCCCGCCCCGCGCGGTCCTGGGCGCCCCGCATCCCGGCCGGGGCCCGCCGCCGCCGCGTACAGCTCAGCCCGGCCCGAGGCGGCTCCGCGCCGACTTGGGAGAAGAGCGAGGAGAGTCCCCCTCCTCCCAGCCTCCCGCCGCCGCCGCCTGCCTCTCGCCTCCGTGCGCCGTGCTCCCTTCCACGCTCGGGAATCAGCCCACCAGGCGCTCCGGACCCAGCTCCGGGGCGGGGCGGGGCGGGGCTGGAAGTCGGGGGAGCCCGGGGGCGGCGACAGAGCTAGGGGCGCGCAGCTGGAACCCGCGTCCCCGGTGCCTGGAGCCGAGCCCTTTCTCCCAGCGCTTCTCCCCTGCCCTCCTCCCGCGCACCCCAGCACTGATGGGCGGCCCTTGGGCTTCCTGAAGCATTTAGGAGCTCCCAGGCTCCCAAGCCCTGACTTTTAATATTGATCTGCCTTAAAAAGAAAAACAAACATAATTTACTGAGCACTTGCTATATACCAGATACCACGCCAGGTAATGTTTTTAACCAACACAATCGCATCTCATTTTCTTACAACTCTATTAGGCAATATCCTCACCCCACCTCCTTCCATTTTGCAGATGAGGACGCTGGGCTCACAGAGGTGAAGTCTCTCCATTGGGAGGCAAAAGGATTATGCCAGGAAGTGCACAGGCTTTAAAGCCCAGGGGCCTAGGTTTTGGTCCTTGTGTCCCACTTGCTGTGTGTAACCTTGAGTAAATTACTTAACATCTCAAAGACTCAGGTTTCTTGAGCAAAATGAGGGAGCTGCATTCACCCATAAGGGGTCAGATGAGGACAAAATGCAATGACATATCAGCACCCAATATTCCTCAGTGTGTGAGCATGCCCCTCATTGCTCCCAGGGGAGGACCTGAGATCTGAGGCAAGGTTCCGCTGCTTTGTCTCCCCCACTATGCTGCTCTTTATCAGCCCCCACTTGGGTTTGTCTTGTTTTTAGCATGGGGCTACCCCCATCTTGAGTGTTGTGAGTGAGGTCATTCTTCAAGCATTCCCCTCCCCAGTCTTGAGTCTCACCGTAGTCCCAGGAGTTGGGTGGGAAGAGTATTCTCATTTTCTGAAGGTAAGTGGGGGCCTGCAAAGTAAATCCCAGAGCAGGCTGAAGCTGGGCTGGGGCTGGAAGGCAGCAGGAACCTGGCTCTTGCAGTGGGATTCCTCCATTCCACATCCAAGGATGCTGTGGCACATGGAAAGGAGGACACCGGGACTCCCTCACTCCCACCGGACATGGGTCATTGGAGCAGTTCGGTGTAGCTTCCAGAACGCATTGTAGCAGCCAGGAGCAAGTCTCTAGCACCGGGCTGGGTCTTCCCTTCAAAGCTGGGCAGAGAACTCCCTCAGCCCATGGTCTGTCTCAGGGTTGGCACTGGTGTTTAACTGGTTGGGTGTTAAATATATTTTTGTTCTTCCTGCCCTTGACCCATTAGAATCTAAGCCTCTTGGGGTAAGGAAGACTCTTGGACTGCTCCTTTGCAGCCCATACAGGGACTGCACAGACAATCCCCTCCTGAGCTCGCTCTCTCTCTCTCTCTCTCTCTCTCACACACACACACACACACACACACACCAGACATTGTCCCTTGAGTCAGTGCAACCTCCTGCACCTTTGCTTCCCAATGGCCTCCCCTTACAGGGGCTCATAGCCCCCTATTTGGCCTTGCCCACCCTCTGTATCTCCCCTCCCTCCCTGGCATGCTCCATGCCTGGGCTGCATACCAAATTACTAATTGAAAGGATAATAAAAAAGCCAGTGAAGCAAAAGCTGCATATAAATTCCAAATACTAATGTTGATAATTATATGCTGCTGCCTGGAGGGAAAACTCAAAGAGAGGCCATTGGTGGTGTGGCGAGGGCCTTGGCCTGGTGCCAGGAGACCCAGGTTCTAATCTTGCCTTTGTCATTAATTGACTGTGTGACCTTAGGCATTGCCCTTCTTGGGTCTTTGCTCCCTAAGGGCGCTAAGCCTCTTTGGTAGCTTTGAAGAAGCTGTGACATTTGTGATGAAGAAAACAGAGAAAAGTAGATAATATCATGATAAGAATTTCTTTTAGGGCAACTACCTTTTACCCCTCACAAGGTAAATAGGGGTGGCTCAGGAACTGAACAATAACTATGCAAACTTTCCATTCCATTTTCTTTTTCTCCTCTTCTCTTTCTCTTTCCTCCTCTCCTCTCCTCTTCTGTCTTCTCTTCTCTCTCTCTTTCTTTCTAGAAACAGTCTCATTCTGTTGCCCCAGGCTAGAGTGCTATGGTGTCATCCTAGCTCACAGCAACCTCAAACTCCTGGGTTCAAGCCATCCTCCTGCCTAAGCCTCCTGAGTAGTTAGGACTATAGCCACCTACTACACTGCCTGGTTTATTTTTCTATTTTTCGTAGTCTTACTATTGCTCAGGTTGGTTACAAACTCCTGAGTTCAAGCAATCCACCTTCCTTGGCCTTGCAAAGTGCTAGGAGTACAGGCATGAGCCACAGTGCCTGGCCTCCATTCCATTTTCTATTCCCTCTCTTTATCCTTCCCTTCCTTTCTCCATCAAGCATTTCCAGCCATGTAACAAAGATCAACCCCTATGTTAGACATCAAGAATGCAAGTCATTGCCCAGGTCTTCACAGGAACTGCAGTGAAGGGTGGCGGGGTTGGTAGACATGTGGGCCAGCAATTCCAACACATTGGGGTAAAGCCTGGAGTGAAGAGATGGGACTGGAGGACTGGTGAGGAAGCTACAGCAGAGTCAAGGAAAGAGATGGTGAGAACCTGAAAAAGGCAGAGTTGGTGGGATAGGGGATAGGGAATGGATTTAGGACACTGCTGGCTGAGAACAGAGAAAAGAAGTTGGTTGTGGGGAAGGGGATGTGGCAGCGATGGTAATGTTGGGCGCCCTGCTTCTGGAAAGCTGATGCTTCCTACCCAAGGGCACTGGGAGCAAACTGCGTAGTCTAGGTACTGCTGCTGAGCATCATAGGCCCCTCAGTTTCTAGGAACTCTCTTTTCCGATTTTGTTCTCCCTTTGGTTCCTAGGAAATTTTCTTAAGCCAAGAGATCCCCTCCTCCCTTATCTTGACTATCTTAATGGAAGAGGAAAATGTCCAGGCTTAGGCCAGGAGGGCTGATTGGGGCAGAGCTGCCCTGAAAGCTCACCTGGAGGAGGCTGCAGGTGTCCCCGCTGGGACCAGAGCAAGATCCATAGCTAAGGGACGGCAGGCACCTTAGCTATGCGAAGACCTGGGAGGAGATGCTTTCAATCCTGCTCTCCTCCCACTTCTCTGACTTTCCCCAAGCGAAATCCAACACTGGTGGGTTCTGTGTTTGTTGGACTCGACTTGGGCTGCTAATCTCTTTCCACCTGGGAACTTCCTTTCATAAGCTTTTTCATGCATAAAAACTTAGTTCTTTTTACAAGGGGTTGATTTCCTCACAGTGTTCCTTAGGGAATGTAAATCAGCATCAAGTGTAGGGAGAGCTGCTTCTCTGCTACTTCAATAGGCCACACAGTGGGAAAGACGCTCCCCATTAGCGGGGAAGGCAAGCCCCAGCCCTGGCCTAGGAATCCCAAAACTTTGAGTCAAGTCCCCTATGACTGTGACCCACAAAGCCCTTTGAAATGAGGGGGACAGTCAGGCGGAGGACAGGAAGAGGCAGATCTTTGGGCATCAAGGACATGGCTCCAGGATGACACACCTCCAAGGAGAGGTACGTTTGGGGGTGTAAGCAGAGAGTGGAAACCGATTCTTAACTTTGAACCCAAGAGAGAATCCTGGAGACCTTCACTGCTTCTGAGTCAGGCCTTTTGGCTAGAAGCAGACGTCCAGCAATGGAGTCAATAGTCTGTCTTAAACATTTCATTTGGAGGCAGCGCCTGTGACTTAGCGAAGAGGGCACTGGCCCCATATACCGAGGGTGGCAGGTGTTGTGGCAGGTGCCTGTAGTCCCAACTACTGGAGAGGCTGAGGCAAGAGAATTGCCTAAGCCCAAGAGCCGGAGGTCGCTGTGAGCTGTGATGCCACAGAACTCTACCAAGGGAACAAAGTAAGACTCTGTCTCTTAAAAAACAAAACAAAACTCATTTGGGGCGCTTTGGAAATATATTACTATAGCTGCTCACTTCTTCTTTCCATAGGAGGCTGCAAAACTGAAGATGAAGCCATTTCTTTAGAAAACACTGATTCATGAAAGAAGATGAGGAGAGTTCTCAGCACCAGTCCTGCCCAAATCCCTACTTTCCTGTCAGGCGCACGCTTATCTAAGCCTGGGAGGGGAGAGTTACTGCAACTTTGAGAGGCAGAACCAGAGCACAGGTGGAGGAGCGGCAACTGCAGCCTGCACAACTCAGAACCCAGCGTTAACTCTGGCTTCACACACGGAGGCACCCTCGGGGCATGTGAGCATGCCTCCCAGCAGAGAAACCTACACTCTTGGCCCGTCCCCACTGTGCTGGAGCAGGGACGTGTGAGTGTGTATGTGTGAGCATGTGGGGGTGTGGGGATTATCAACAGTGGCAAGCAGACCGAGGCTTCTTTCACCTGATGCAGTGACAACATTAAAAATGAGTGGAAGAATAAGAATGCTTTATTTTTGCCTTGCATACTACAGTTTTCAAAGCATCTGCTCAGCCATGATCTCATTTCATTCTCATAAGCATGTGTCATCCCCAGTTTAAAGATGAGGAAAATAAGTCTCAGAGAAGTCAAATAACTTCCAACTTGGAAAAAAATAGTCAGAGATCAATACTAAGCCAAAAGAAAAAGAAATGAAACTGATGCATGATCCCACCTCTTCCTGCTCTGAAGCCAGAGATGGCTCGGCAGGGTCTGCAGAAAGAGGCCTTCTTTGCCTTCACCCTGGACTGGACAGTGCAGAGTGGGCCCCAAACTCCCACAGGGCCCTGACTGGAGCCTTCTGAAGAGCTAAGACCCAGAACCCAGGGCTGCTTACATCTTCATACATGGTGTGTGTGAGAGCGAGACAGAGAGACAGAGAGAGAGATTGATTCTGAACCAGGAAAGGAAAGACTTTCTCCCTCGGTGTGTAGAAGACACTTTCCTTGTGCCCTCCTGCTACATGTGTGTGTCTGATACGCAGATGAGAGCAACAACCCTTCTTTCCTCTCCAGGTCAGGGTCTAGGAGCCAGGATTTGGGAGGCAAAAGGGGTATTGGTACTAAGAGAAGTGAGAGAATTTTTTACACTCGTCAGACCAGGATAAGAAAAAGAGAGTCCATTGTGAGTGCCTAGTCTGTCTTAAACACTTTTATCTTTTAATACCCGAATCAATTCAATTAGGTTGTTTTTAATCAAGGCTCATGGAGGTTAAATTAATGTGTCAGATTCATATATTTCACAAGTGACAGGGAAAATTTGAAGCCAGATCTGTCTGATGCCAGCGCTGATTTCCCACCCCCACCCCCTTCCCTAATAACCCAGCCAGCTGCATCATTGTCCAATGGATTGGACCATTTAATGAGAGAGAAGAAAAAGAAGAAAGAGAAGACAATCTCAAAATGCAAAAAGAAGCTCTCTGGACATCCCCCAAGGTGGAATTGAAATGGCACAAGGCCCCCAGTTCTCTACTAGTTCAGGAAGCTGTACTTGCCAAACTCAAAGGCTGAAGATTTTAATGCGATTTCTTTGTTTATTTCTGTTTTGCTTTTGTTGACTATTTCTTTCTCTCTCTCTCTCTCTTTTTTTTTTTTGTAGTGACAGAGTCTCACTTTATTACCTTCAGTAGAGTGCCGTGGCGTCACACAGCTCACAGTAACCTCCAGCTCCTGGGCTTAGGCGATTCTCTTGCCTCAGTCTCCCAAGTAGCTGGGACTACAGGTGCCCACCACAACACCTGGCTGTCTTTTTTGTTTTGCAGTTTGGCTGAGGCCAGGTTTGAACTTGTCACCTTCGGTATATGGAGCCGGTGCCCTACTCGCTGAGCCACATGCACTGCCCTTTTCTTGAATATTTCTGATGTTCCTTTTGAAGAGCATCACTTAACTCAGCTGGGTTATGGGGACCCAAGAGTAAATGGTTGAGGGAGGGAGAAGCAGTGGGAATGCCACCCTGGGGCAGGCATGGTGGATAAGCAGAAAGGAAAATGAAAAAAAAAAAAAAAAGGAGAAGGTAGAACACTTAGGCTGCTGTTCCCTCTTACCAGCATACCCATTCCCAAGAGCTTTCCTCTGCTGTTTGTGGGGCAAGGTGGGGTGCGGGGGAGAAGGAAGGGTAAGTCTTTGGAGGCCAAGCTACTTCCAGTTATCAGCATCTTGATTCCTGGTCACCCATGGTCTCAGGAGCATTTAGGGCACCCACATAAGGCCCTGTCTCACAGAAGATACATTTGTGTCCCACTGTAGCCTTTGTCCCCATCTCTCTTACACACTTTGGTGTACAAGTCTTTCCCTCTGGCTCCCAAGCCTGTTACCTAAGCACAACCTTGGGCCCTGCTGTATTGTGATGGTGGGGCTCTGCTGTGTCAATGAGAATGTTGACAACGAGAGTGGTGAAAGCTCTCCGTGGGGTGGCACCTGTGGCTCAGTGGATAGGGCACCGGCCCCATATACCGAAGGTGGTGGTTTTGAACCTGGCCCCGGCCAGATTGCAACAAAAAAATAGCTGGGTGTTTTGGGGGGAGCCTGTAGTCCCAGTTACTTGGGAGGCTCAAGAGAATCACCTAAGCCCAGGAGTTGGAGAGGTTGCTGTAAGCTGTGATGCTCTACCGAGGGCAATAAAATGAGACTCTGTCTCTAAAAAAAAAAAAAGAAAAGAAAGCTCTCCATGCCAAGTTGACATAAAAGGCTCCACGACAGCCTTGCACATAAAATTGACCATCACAGTATTAATTATTGTTACAGAAAATTTGGAACATATGCAAATGTCCAAAAAACAGGGCAGTGGGTAAGGGTACTGGAGGGCTAGCAAGAGAGAGATACAATAGAGATAAAAAGAGCAACGGATGGATGGTAGACTTTTTCAACTGCCTTCCATGTGCCAGGAACTGTGCCATGAGTTTATCTCAATGAATCATCTATTAAATCTATTACATAGGCATTCACTATGAAATATAATTTGTATTGATTCTTAAACAATTTAACAAATTGTCAGGCCTTGTGCTAGATGCTTCAAATACTGTTGCATTTAGTTTTAACAATCCTTCATTGCTTTTGTGTTAGGACAGCAATTATTGAAGGGGTCTCTAACCCTTGCCTAGGGAGGTACCACGGGGGCCAGCAGAAAGAGCAGGACTCTTCATATCAGGCAGGCCTTAGTTCAAATCATGGTAGGTTTGTCAATACATATTTGTTCTTTTTTGGAAAGTAATTCTGTACCATATACCATGGGCCAGAGTAAGTCCACTACTGAGAATCCATCCTAAGGCAATATTAATAGGTAATATTTATTGAGTAACTGCTATGTACCACTACTTTAGATCAATAATCTTATTTAATTCTAACAACCACCTAAGGTCAGTTCTATTGTTACCCCTCTCAGGCAGATGTGAAAACTGAGACATGTGATTTACCTGAGATCCTCTGGCTTGTAAGGGTGAAGCCCCGATCCCAATGCTGACAGCCTGGCTCTAAAGCCTCATTCTTTTTTTTTTTTTTTTTTTGAGACAGAGCCTCAAGCTGTCACCCTGGATAGAGTGCCTGGGCTCAAGCGAGTCTCTTGCCTCTGCCTCCCAAGTAGCTGGGACTACAGGCGCCCGCCACAACGCCCGGCCATTTTTTTTTTTTGGTTGCAGCCGTCATTGTTGTTTGGCGGGTACTGGGGCTGGATTCGAACCCGCCAGCTCAGGTGTACGTGGCTGGCGCCTTAGCCCGTTGAGCCACAGGCGCCAAGCCTAAAGCCTCATTCTTCACCCCTATACCAGACTGACTATGACAGCCTTGAACATAAAATTGACCATCACGGTATTAATTATTATTACAGGAAATTTGGAACAGACACAAATGTCAAAAAAACCCAGGGCAATGGGTAAACAATTTCAAATAATGTTTTTAAAGAGTTTCCCATAGGGGAAGTGCTTGTGTTATAAAATAAAGTAGAAAAATGCAGCTTTCAAAATAGCACCTCTAATATAACCAAAAGTATGCAAAAAAAGCCTAGGAAAAAAAAGTCTAGGAGGAATTAAAACAAAATGCAAGTAAGGATTGTCCCTTGGTGAAGACAGCTATGATTCATTTAAACATTCTTTATTCTCCTTTTATATTTTCTAAATTCTCTGCAATATACATGTTTTTAAAAATGATTTTAAAGCTTAAATAAAAATAAATGTTCACTGAGTGAATGTTTGATACCTTGGGTACCTTTGAAGATGCATCTTTTTTTTCTCAAAATTTTTACTCCCAGCAGGAACAAGGGTAGGGTTGGGGAGTGACTTCTACCCCAAGCCTGCCTTGGTGGGAGAATAATAGCAAATGAGGTCACATTTCTAAATGATTATGATCTCCCTTACCGCCCTAGATAAAAGGAAGTCAAAGAAATGCAGCAGAGAGGTTGCAGAGAGCGGGCAATATAATGAGAGGAGAGAAGGAGGTGGTGGAGGAGATGACTTGGGGAATAAAGAGAAGAGATAAAGGGAAGCTGGAACCTCGAGAAGGGTCAGGTCTCTGGGAGGGGAAAGTGCATGAATGATGAAGCAAGATAAAGAGAGGGCAGAAAAGGGGCAAAGAGAGAGAGAAAGAGACTACATAGCAAACTGGTCAGAGATTTAATCTTTTCATCTGCCAAGTTTCCTGCTATGCTGGTGTGTTTTGCCCCAATGTCATAAAAACCATTTTTCTGCAGTTAAATGCTGCTTATTTCCAAAGGAAGCCTTTCCCAGGCTTGCAACTTGAATCTCTCTCCCAGCTATGTGGCCATCCCGCAGTCCTCAAGGCTCCAGCCAAGAAGGACCTCTCTGGACTGTGGCCACTACAATTTGCCAGGGACAACTAGACCAATCTCTACTGCAATTCAGTCAGCCAATCTGGGAGCTTAGGTACCAATGGACATGAATCAGGACATAAATACCAGGATTAAAGGCCCGCTGTTGTAAAGCACGGTGTACAAAGGCTGCCTAAGACCTCCAGTTTGCAAAGGAAAGCATTGAAAATATCATGGAACAATATGATATCTTCCAGGGTCATCAGTAGAATTCAACCACAGGGAAAGAAATAAGAAATAAGACTGGAAGACTTGGCCAGGGTCAACAGCTGGTTGGCAAGGGATTCTGGGTTCTCCGATTCCTTACCTAATAGATTGATTTCTTATACTAGGAGGGATGTTTTGTGTTTTTAAAGGGTGTTCTGTGAATCTGACTACCCTTTGTTTACCCTCATATATGCACTGGGCTAGGTAACCCAGGAATAAGCTCTAGTTGGTGTGGCGCCTGTAGGTCAGTAGGTAAGGTGCCAGTCACATACACTGAGGCTGGTGAGTTCGAACCTGGCCCGGGCCAACAATGACAACTGCAACGAGAAAAATAACCGGGTGTTGTGGCAGGCACTTGTCCCGGCTACTTGGGAGGCCGAGGCAAAAGAGTCTCTTAAGCCTGACACCACAGCAATCTACCCAGGGCAACAGCTTGAGACTCTGTCTCAAAAAAAAAAAAAAAGGAATATGCTTTATTTCTTTTTTTTTTTTTCAGAGACAGAATCTCACTTTGTCGCCCTTGCTAGAGTGCCATGGCATCACAGCTCACAGCAACCTCCAACTCTTGGGCTTAGGCGATTCTCTTGCCTCAGCCTCCCGAGTAGCTGGGACTATAGGCGCCTGCCACAACACCTGGCAATGTTTTTTGGTTGCAGTTTGGCTGGGGCCGGGTTCGAACCTGCCACCCTCGGTATATGGGGCCGGTGCCCTACCCCCTGAGCCACAGGTGCCGCCCTAAGCTCTATTTCTGTAGACAGAAAAGCAGCAGTTCAGACAAGTCATGGAATTCCCTCAGTTTTATTGGGCTAATAACTGCTGGTTCTGGGCTCGTACTCAACCTTCCCAAGAACAAGTATGGGGATTTTTGCTAGGTCACACACTTTCCAGAGGAACTTTCAGCCATGGGAAATAAGGAAAAATTTCAGTTTTTGCAATTTTCTAGAACCCTTAGGCCAAAATTTTTCCTTAGGGCAGCACAACAAGTGTTGGGAGCAAATAGTTAATGTGTGCAAATTTCTGCCATAATGTTCTGATTTCCATTGAGAAATCATCTTCCTGGCTGCAATTATGATATTGTGAGGCCTCAAATCCCTCATCAGTGATGACCATGATGGGGCATTTGCTGTATATAGAGAACAGAAAAGGTTCTAGGGGTATGAGGAGAAATATAATGTGGCTCTGGTCATCAAAGATAGGATTATTTCAGGTATGGCTAAGGCCAAATACATACATGTATGAAGAGGTGACAAGTCTGGGTTTTCCACAGTGCCTGTCTTTGCACATGTTGTTCTGCTTCTTTGAAAACACTTACCCCACCCATCCTTAAGAGTTCAACTCAGGTATTTCCTCCTGGGTGACCCTCCTCTGACTTCCTGTATAGCCTGTATTTTCCCTCCCACTGTACTTGATGCTCTGTATGTTTACATGTAACTTTCTCTGAGTTTCTGGGAGGAGGATGGGGCTGTATTTTCTATCCCTGGCACTTAGACTATACCTGGCACTTACTAGATTCTTGTTGAATAAAGAAAAGCAACCTTTCTGCCTCTGCTGCCTGTAACATCTAAACACAAAGGCCCTTGTAGCTCTGACGTGCTAGGACTTTATGCTTGCAGTTTAAGGTATTAATTTCAGGGACAGAAAGTTCAGTTTTATTGAGGTAGTCCATGACTTCACTTAGTACTGAAGAAACTTACTCCAGTATTGCCCTTCTTTTTCTTCTCAGGGATCTAATGACAACTTGATTGTGAACAACAGTGGGGACTTGTGGCTTACTTCATGTCTCTTGTTAGAACGATCAGGGCTGGCAGACATCCAGTGGAAACTTGCTGTCCACTCCTAACAGGGGTCTTAGCCCTGTACCTGGTTGCTGGGCAGGTGAGGCTGGGAAAGTTCAGTGGCTAGGCAACAGGACACTTGGGGAAGGAAACTAGGCAGGAGTATTTGCAGATTAGAATGGCAAAGAAACCTGATGGCAACAAACATTCAAAGTACCTGCCAGGCTTTTAATAATGTCAGAGGAGAAGAGCCTGGAACCAGCTGGAGGAAAAAGATAAGAAACACATTATTTCCTCTGCCTGGACTATATCAACTGTCCCCTCCCCCCATACTTTATGTTTTACAATTAGAAAACAATTGGTTGCATATCTCAGGCAAGCTTTATAGTGTCAATCTCTCTCTATGTAGGAAAAACTGAGCCCAAGATGTTAGCAAATTGATTTGGCAGTTTCCCAGGGACCATGTTGCTATCTATGGTACTGACATCCTGATAGGGTCCCAAGGCCTCAGAGGCTTAGCCAGGTTTGTCCCCACAGATGACTCTGTGATGAATAATAGGAAAAAGTTGGGTTGCAGACAAGGAAGACTCAAAATTCTGGAGGGCAGCGTCTGTGGCTCAAAGGAGTAGGGCGCCGGCCCCATATGCCGGAGGTGGTGGGTTCAAACCAAAAACTGCAAAAAAAAAAAAAAAAAATTCTGTCTGGAAATACAAGTTTGTAATCCATTATACAAAACCCTTGGAGTCAGGTGTTTTCCAGAATTCAGAGACTTTCAGATTTTAACAAGGAAATTGGGACATCTACCATATGTTATATAAAACTCTTAGTGAGGTCTGGGCAGCACCTCACACCCAAGCACATCAACATTTTTTCATTAGAATGTATGACTAATAACGCAAATGTTATCAATGAAGATATTAAATAACCTCATGGCAATTCAGGGCAAAGTCTTCTCTGAAAGAGTTCTCTTTAGACTTGTAAAAAAATTTTTAGTTTTAGAGTGTTTTGGATTTCAGAATTTTGGTTAAGGGATTGGGGATCCACAGTGGTTCCAGTTCCTCCTTGCATCAAGCTGCACTCTAAAAATCCCTGTGGTTGATCAAATTTTCTAAGCTTAAAAATTTCCTGGCTAGGGGGTTAGAGGCAGAAGAGGGATGGAAATAAAACCTCAGCAAAGACAAGCAGCTTGAACCATCTATTCCTTAAACTCTTCCAGCCTCACCCCCACCCCAATTCACAAGCATAACTTTCTCTTTTGGACAAATAGCTAATTATTCTTGAGATTTAGCTGGAGATCCTCACACAGATCAAAAAAATAAATAAGTAAAGGCCAGCAGCCCTTTTTTCTACCCCCAAGTATGACTGTCCTTGACTATGGGTGATCTTACATTTCCTATCACACAAGCATGGATGTAGCTGGAATTCCTGTGATGGAGGAAGAATGTTTCATTATCAGTGCATGAAAATGACCACTAGACCCATTGACTGCTCACTGCTGGCCAAACTATGTACAAAGGGCTTGACAGGCATTATCTTTCTTATCCTTATCACTGCTCTTTGAAGTGGTGTTATCTCATTTCACAGATGATGGAACAGAGGTTCACAGAGGTTAAATAACACACCTGAAGTCATAAAACTGGTAAATCATGAAAACAGGGATTTGAACTAGTGCCTGCATTGGTTCTCTCTTATCTTCACTTTCATGGGTGTTGGCTTGAGTGTGAACAGGGGCATTAGTATTGAGTCACTTTGGTTTGAGGTGGGTTTTTAGGTAACTATACTGTGAAATGATGTATTCTTATATTTATAATTTATTTTTCAACTTAAAAATTATACAAGTAGGGTGGTGCCTGTGGCTCAGTGAGTAGAGCGCTAGCCCCATATACTGAGGGTGGTGGGTTTGAACCCAGCCCCAGTCAAACTGCAACAAAAAAGTTGCTGAGCATTGTGGCAGGTGCCTGTAGTCCCAGCTACTCAGGAGGCTGAGGCAAGAGAATTGCCTCAGTCCAAGAGCTGGAGGTTGCTGTGAGCTGTGAGGCCACAGCACTCTACCGAGGGTGACAAAGTGAGACTTTGTCTCTAAAAAAGAAAAAATATATATACAAGTAATAATTGTTTATGAAATAGAGAAGTGAAGAATAAAAGGCTTCTTCCTGCTTACGACTTCCACAGGCTCACCCACTCTCAAACAATTAATGATTTATTGCATATACTTCCAGAAGCATATACTGTAGAACCTCTGTAAACTGATCACCCAAGGAACTGTAAAACAAATGGTCAATATGTGGAAGTGGTCAACATAAGGAAGTAGAGGCTGGGCGCGATGGCTCACACCTGTAATCCTAGCACTCTGGAAGGCCGGGTGGATTGCCTGAGCAATGTGAGACTCCATCTCTAAAAAAAATAGCTGAGTGTTGTGGTGGATGCTTGTAGTCCCAGCTACTTGGGAGGCTGAGGCAAGAGAATGGCTTCAGCCCAAGAGTTTGAGTTGCTGTGAGCTGTGACACCACGGCCCTCTACCGAGGGTGATAAAGTGAGACTCTGCCTCCAAAATAAAACAAAACAAAACATAAGGAAGTGGGCCTACTGTATGGATGCATACATGTAGTATATGTCTGGTTCATGAAAACGAGGTCAACGTAAGGAGATGGTCAATATAGGGAGGTTGTCGACTGTGGAGGTTCTACTGTACGTACTTTTTACTACAACAAAAGGTTATACATAATCCACCATGGCAGTTTTTGGCCTTAATAATATATATCTCCATATCTAAACATACAGAATACCTCATGTTTGTTTTTATTACACTAGTTTTTTTTTTTTTTAGGTGAAAGCATAAATGTACTAGGCCAACAGTAGTGAAAGGTAAACATTTCCAGTTACTGGACTTTAAGACATGTAGGCACGGTTGTTTGTTTCTGAGGAAGCACAGCATAGTGGTTACAAGCCTAGAGCTAGAGTATTTGGAATCAGGTCCTCACTCTGTCCCTCATAAATTCTGTAACTTCAGATAAATTATGCAATGTCTCCAAGCCTCAGTTTCCTTACCTGTAAAGTGGGACTAATCATGGATCGTTCCCTCATGAAGCTGTATAAACTAGAAGAGTTTATGTTAATGGGTTTAGTCTACAGTGCCTGGGGCAGAGCAAGTTGTTGAAATCTGAAGTAGCTATATTCCTACCACTAGAGCAGATGCAAAGGGTTTCCTTTAAATTGCTCGTAGGACAGCCCTTGGTCGTTGAATTTTTGTATCCCAGAATGTGAGAATAGGTGGATCCAGGGATTTCTTGTTCTCCTGCCCCACCCTGCTGCACCAATCACAAATTAACCACAGTCAAAAAATTCAGAAGAATTGTTTTTGGCAGTTTGAACTTTGGAACTGGACCCTAAGCTCCTGCCCTGGGAAAGGAGGTAGGGTGAATATATAAAATTCAGGCTGTAAAGCATTGAGTTTAGAGTTGGAGCTTCTAACGTAAATCTGCTACCACCTTGCTGCATGATGTTGGACAGATCACTGATCCCCAGGAGTCTAGGATTTTGTTCTGATTTCTAGGATTTCACGATTTGATTTTTAGGACTATGCAGACATAGCTGCAGGAAACTGATGTCCTTAGGAAGGTGCTGGTAAGTTCGGTTTTGGTGTTTGTTCCACTTGGGAAAGCAGAGTGCTGCTTAAGCATTGCAGGCTCTGGAATCAGAAAAGTTAGTTTAAATTTTGACTCAGCCATGTCTTGGCTGAGCCTCAATTTCTTTCTTATGTAACACCAGGTTAATAATGTGTAACATGGGTACCTATCTTAAAAATTGTGCCTTTCTTTTGGGATCCATTTATTCAACAAATATTTGTTGAATGCTCACTGTGAGCCAGACGCTGTGCTAGGTACTAGGATACAATTAGGAGAAAAAACTAAAAGGACCTTACAGAGTAGAGTAGTACAAAACAACTGAATAGCCATATTAACACAATTAAAATTTTAACTGTGACAAGTGCTAACACTAATGACAATGTGATGTTGTGAGAACCTTTAACTGAGGGATCTGATATGGTAAGGATTTCAGGGAAGGTTTTCCTGCGAAGGTGATGCTTGTGTGGAGCACTGAAGAATGAAGATAACTAACTAGATAGAAGGGAAAACAGGATGTGCAAAAGTCCTGTAGTGAAAGATAAGAAAGAAAGACAGCAAGGAGGCAGGAAGAGGATAAAAGGGAACATGGGGCCAAGTGAGGTGGAAGAGATAAGCAGGGTCTAGGCAAGTTTTGTTTTTATCCTAAAAGTCAGCAGGAGGCCATTGAAGCTTTAAGCAGGGAGTTTAGCTTTTAGAAGAGATGTCTAGCTAACAACAGATTTGGGGGAATGTGGTAAAATGAATTTAGGCACCTGATCCAGGAGGCCACTACTATGGTTCGGATGAAATAATATGAGGTAGGAATGGAGGGAGTTAGATTGAACATATTAGAGAACTACTTAGGAGATACAATTGACAAGACTTGGTAATTGATTAGTTGGGCGGGATTAGAGGTAGTAAGAGAGGAATTTGTACAAAATGATGCTCAGCTTTCTTTTTTTTTTTTCTTGAGACCGAGCCTCAAGCTGTCACCCTGGATAGAGTACTGTGGCATCATAGCTCACAGCAACCTCCAATTCCTGGGCTCAAGCGAGTCTCCTGCCTCTGCCTCCCAAGTAGCTGGGACTACAGGCACCCGCCACAACGCCTGGCCATTTTTTGGTTGCAGCCGACATTGTTGTGTGGCGGGCCTGGGGATTCGAACCCGCCAGCTCAGGTGTATGTGGCTGGCACCTTAGCCCGTTGAGCCACGGGCGCCGGCCAAGTCAGATGCTCAGGTTTTTTTTTTTTTTTTTTTTTTGAGACGGTGCTTCAAGCTGTAACCCTGGATAGAGTGCTGTTGCATCACAGCTTAAAAGCAACCTCCGATTCCTGGGGTCAAGCGATTCTCCTGCCTCCGCCTCCCAAGTAGCTGGGACTACAGGCATTCACCACAATGCCCGGCCATTTTTTGGTTGCAGCCAGCATTGTTGTTTGGCGGGCCCAGGCTGGATTCGAACCCGCCAGCTCAGGTGTACGTGGCTGGCGCCTTAGCCCGTTGAGCCACAGGCGCCGAGCC